>JBBJLS010072392.1:0-10415 GCA_037577275.1 Bryconaethiops microstoma
ACATATATATGTATATAATATAGTTATCAAATAGTTTTATAGATATAAAGTATTTGTTTTTTGATAGCTGTGGATAAATGATCTCTGAGCTGCTGTTGTACATGTTGGAAGTTTTATCATATAAGGACAACGAAATCATCTACGAAATCATGTGGAATAAACTGTGAGAATCATAATTCTTGTTTAAATAAGTATTGTGAAGTTCTACATTCACTATTCTGCTTTATTTTTATTCGCTCTCTGTTAGAATCAGTAATCCCGAGCAGTGGTACATTTCAAGTGAAGCTGCCAAAAAAGCATGGGGTGGAGCTGGGCATCACCATCAGTGGTGAGTATTGTAATGTCCAAAAGGTGGCACTGTTGCTTTACGATCCACAAGATCACTTTGCCATTATCACAACAAAGAGCAACTTTGCACTAAAATGTTCCTTAATGTAACAATGTTTTATTCAATGTAATGTTGGACCGTTTTGATTTCTCTGAACTATATGAAATTGTCTGTTGTTCTCCTGTTTCACAATAGCAAGCAAGAAGCCCGGCAAGCCCCTGATCATATCTGAGATTAGGAGAGGCAGTATAGCACACAGGTAAATGTACCACATAAAATCAAACATAATAGCTGACAAATGACAAATAATAATACGAAAATGTTTTAAAACTTTTGCATTTTGAGTGAAATATAAATCTTGAGTATTTGTATCTTTGTGTATGTGTAGAACAGGTACATTGGAGCCGGGTGACCGGTTGCTGGCTATAGATAATGTGAAGTTGGAGCACTGTGGAATGGAAGAGGCAATGGCTGTGCTCCAGCAGGCTGAGGACATGGTTAGACTGCGCATTCAGAAAGATGAGGACAATTTAGGTGTGTGTTGCTGTTACTTCCCCCGTACAAAAATGTAATTTACTTGTGTTCTCACTGCTGTTATGCTCTGAGGTTGATGCTCTCAAGCCCTGCCACTCCATTTAAAGTAATTTTTTACTTTAGGTATCCTCAGTGAATTACTATAATCGTCATAAATAGTCTGCTTTTATGCCGCTGTTTAAAAACGTTGCATGGATTCACAAGAACACTTGCTGTAATTTTGGTAAATCCATGGTTAGATAAATTATTGCTTTATCAATAAGAAAGAGGACATCAGGGTGTGTTGTTGTTGTGCAGTTGTTTCAGAATCTATATATATGGGGTCAGTACAGACTGGGCTCCCTTGCACTAAGGTGAAATGATTCACTGTAGGGAAAAATGCCCATAGTTTTATAGTGGTAATGATAATAACTATGGTTTCTACAACAAAAAATAAGTAATTTTACTCACTATCCAAATGAACAGTGAACCCTCACGTTTCTTAGTTTTGTAGTGTTATGTAGATAATGGTGAATAGAGATAAACCTGAAAAAAGACTATATCGCTTTACAGCACCCTCTCTGTACCGCTTCACCTTGAATGGATTCAAAAAAATTATTCTAAAAAATATAATGGAAAAAATGTGTCAGATGAAAGCAGTCGTTTACTAGCCATTTCATGTCATTTCTGTGAGGAAGCATTTGGAGGCATTCAGATGTCTGGTCCCCAAGAATTTCTCTAGAATGAAGCTTTTCATATCAAATGACTTTAAATGATTTTACATATTAATTATTAAATTATGATGTAAACATAATACAGTTGGTGGAATTCCCCTTCAGCAAGTTTGTTTTCCTAGGAAACCGTGTGCAGGTTCCTGTAATAAATGAACGTGTGTGTGTGTGTGTGTGTGTGTGTGTGTGTGTGTGTGTGTGTGTGTGTGTGTGTGTGTGTGTGATCTTTCATTGGATCAAGCTGTGATGAAGATGGAGACATTTACAGATTCTCTGTATCACTTTGACCTCCATTCATTTGTATTCCATTTGGCTAAATCTGGATAAGAGCATCTGCTAAGTGTGTGTGTGTGTGTGTGTGCGCGTATGTGTTTGTGTGTGTGCCTGTGTTTTTTAGATGAGCTAGAGTCGTCAGGCTCTGTGATTTTCACTGTGGAGCTGAAGAGACACGGAGGTCCTCTGGGAATCACAATCTCTGGCACCGAGGAACCTTTTAACCCCATACTCATTTCCAGCCTGACTCGCAACGGTCTTGCACACAGGTACATATACACACACACAAACACATACATACATACACACACAGCATGTGCCTGAGGGGAACTGCTCAGTGGAACTGCTGTTGTCTACTATTTATATTCCTCCCATATGTCTCTGAATGAAAGCTCCCAGTTTTCCCACTGGTGGAACAGTGTGTCATCTGGTACAAACACAAACCCGCTGTCAGCGCACTCCTGACATCTTGTGTACAGTCTGATAAATATTAGTAGTTAACAGAACCACAGCACAGAAATGCAGTGGCACCATCCTGAAGATGTGTAACAAGGGTCACCACTCCAATCCACAAAGGGCCAGTGAGGCTCCAGGTTTTCATTCCAAACAAGCAGGACCTCACTTTATATAACTCACTAGCTGTTTGATTAAACAAGTAGAATCTGGTGTGCTTCTGCTTGATTAGAATGAAGCTCTGCAGCCACCACGACCCTTTGTGGATAGGGTTCCAAATCTCTGACCCCACAATGATTTGATTTAGCTGTGATTCATTAGAATATCATTTTAGCATCATAAAATCTACTATTTCACTGTAACTTGGTTTGGTCATTCTGGTACAATCCGTAATTGTTTTTAAAAATACACAGAATACGCAAACAGGGATAGAGGAACACTATACACAGAAGTGCAATAAAACAGTAGACACTTTTTTTCTTTGGGAAATAACCTGTTAATATTGTCAGGAAAGAAGTGCATACTTTTAAATATTAGTCAGTTATAATCAAATGTAACATTTGATGTCAGGGCAGTTCATTTTCAGCTTCACACTGGTATGTCATGAGCCCTATAAGTCTTTTAGGGTTCCCCCTGCATGAAGTTCCTACTTGCACAGAAAGCCATACCCTATCTCTCTCTCTCTCTCTCTCACACACACACACACAAACACACACACACACACATACACACACACACACAGTCTCACACACACACACACACACACACAGTCACACAAATGCATGCTGGGTTTTTCCTGCTTTCTCCCGCTGCTACTTACTGTTTTTGTTGAGCTTAAGTTGCAGTGAATGTGTCTGTCTATATCTATGTGCACTTGTTTTATTGTGTGTGTGTGTGTGTGTGTGTGTGTGTTTCTCCATGCATTCTCATACGCCTCTGCAGGTGGAAACTGTGACTATCAAAGTGCTTTTATTGTACATTTACTGAAAACACATGAATAACATGTTAAAATGTGCACCCCCTTCTTCGTGTGTGTGTGTATACGGTGTGTGCGTGTAGGACTGGGGCTCTTCACATTGGGGACCGTGTGCTGGCCATTAATAATGTGAGTCTAAAGGGAAAGCCGCTTAGTGAGGCCATTCACCTGCTGCAGACCGCTGGAGACACTGTCACTTTAAAGATCAAAAAGCGAGCAGAACGTAAGTCTAAAACACACTCAATGTGGCAAGTTTATACAATGAGTCTGAAGTGAGGATAGATGTGCTGTGTGTGGGCATGAATGTGTGCGCGTGTAGGTGTGTAGCGCAGATATTTTCATATTTCAAGTCTGTGAGCATGCGAGGTTCTTGTCTAAAGAACAAGCATGGAAATCATTGAGAAGAGCTAAAAGAAATCAGTATTTTAAATAATGCATGGATTCAGGTGCTCATGACCTACATCTGTCCCTTTTCCTCTGTCCCTACCTCCTCTGTTCTTCTCTGTCCTCCTTTCTCTCTCTCTCTCTTTTTCTTCTCTTTATCCTTCTCTCTACCCTCCTTATAATCTCCTCTCTCTCTTCCCCCTCAGCTGTTTTAGACTCAGACACAGGCAGTCCTCTGAAGGCAGGATCTTGTCTGAGTGAAACTGAAGATGACTGCTCAGATTCTCTCCGGCGCTGTAAGTACTCAGAGCTCCGCCGTTTGACCACGCCCCCTAGCCTGGACTCCGCCATGGACTCGTGGGATAGTGCCGCCCTCGATGCCTACTATGGCAACCAAGGTGAGGAGGGCCAGGAATGATTATTAATGAGTAGGCTAATTAAGGTCAAAGACAGCATTTTAAAGCTAAATTTGGGTCCAGCTCGGGGTAATAGAACGAAAAGGCTTGTCTAAAATTAATATGCCGGTGAGCCTGCTGGTGAATGCAAGCTTTTTTTCCTAAGAACAGTTTTTACATTTTTTTCTTATAGACATATTTATCTTCCCTTGCTATTTTTTAAAGACATTGCTCAGTGCCCCTCATGAATAAACAAATGGGGAAGAAAACATATGTCTGTAAATGTCATGATGTAGAACAGCAATAAAAAATCTGTGTCTTTCAAGTAATGGTTCAGTAAAACATCAAATGTGCAGAATCCCCTCAAAGATGTAGCTGCTCAACTACAGGGCCAGCAAAGCTAATAGTAACTGAAATGATTTATTGATTTAGCATTAAGCAAAAAGCACGACTTGCGTCAAACCACATCACACTGAAAGTGGAAAAAAAGTGAAAGTGACCATTCTGTCATATGTGAACACACCACAGCACACAGTGTGAAATTCTTCCTCTGTATTTAACCCATTCACCCAGGCAGCGGGCAGCCAGGAACACAGTACCCGGGGAGCAGTGCAGGGGAACGATACCTTGGTCAGGGTACCTCAGAGGTACAGTCTTGGGAATTGAACCCACGACTTCCTGATCGCAGGGCGAACGCCCTAACCACTAGGATACCAGCTGCCCCATGACTTAACATTAAGTCATTTTAGATAGACTCACTTATGTGGTTTTTGGCATAGTGTGACTGTATGTGTGTCACATAGCTGAACACAGTAGTACTAGTGATCTTGAGGATAACCTTGTGCACTTGACTGATTATATAAATGAGGGTCGGGGGAAAACTGTGTGTTACTTATGATCGGTACTTTACTTCATTTGTATTTCAAGGGTCATACATACATAGGACATCTGAATTGACCGTCAACGCTGACGACTGGAGACGAACCAATCATAGGAGCCCCTTGACCTCCAGGAGACATGCCCACCATACTGCAATGTATGATGGGAGATTAGGAGAGGAGGACTGGAAGTACTGTGGGTAAGACCTTTTTCACCTGTCCACCTTTTTTATTGGTTACTAATGTATTTTAAGTGTCTTACTCATGATGTGCACTGCGATTGTTCAGAGATGTGTATATATAGTATATATTCATTTTAGAAAAATATTTTTCTCATGACTTTTCTACCATGTTTTTGTGTAGACTGGCTAGCATTTGCTGTGTGCATTCTTAATTACTAACATCCATTTACAGTTCACGGCTGTGTCTCCTTCTCTTGGGATCAATGTGGAGACTTTTATTCTTGGACAAAACATTTGATGCAAAAAGCATATAATTGTATTGAATTAATAGTGCTGGCATGAATTTACGGAACATAATGTAAGCCTACATTCATAGCTACATTTACATTATTGTGACATAGATGTAGTCTTTTCAGAGCTGTATGGACAAAAAAATCAGATCTTTTTAAAGGTTACAGTCTACTTTGTCTACATTCATATTACAAGTCTGTTCAGTTACGATGTTTTGGGGATGTTACACAAATTTGTTCGCACTAATGACGAATGTGGTTCATTAACAAACATGAAAGTGAACCATCAAGGCAAAAAGCTCAGGAATTCACTGGAATTGTGCAATAAGGCCTGCTTGTGAGTATTGCCCTCCAGGGCTTCCTCTACTTTTGGCTCAATTATTCACATACGGTAGATGCTAGAAGCAAGGTTTGCATATTCATTTGCAGCAAGAAGCCAAAATATATTGGCTTATTAAACATGTATTATTAAGAGTAAGACAAAATATGTCTATAATAAAAGTGTAGGACCACATGCACTCTTCAAAAGTTGAACTTAAGAGAACAAAGCACACCTTGACCTAACTTGAGGAAATACCTCTCTGGTTTACATGTCTGTGTATTCACATTACCTGGAATACGGTTAACAGTTCAGTATCTTCATAGCATTGCTATTTCAGGTATGAACCAAAAGAGTAATGTACACAAATGTTACCCAGAGACATATTTGAAATCCTCCACCTGCACGTAGGCCTGTTTCGAAGATTAGTTTCTGTGCCAGATTGCATATCGAATATGTGTGGCACAGAAAAAAACAATGTCTGTCTCTTTTCTATCAGTTCTTCTGTTTTTCTTCTTCTCAGGTTTTCTGTCTCTCATCTGCCTTACTAATCACCCATGGGTCCCCGGGGTCATCTTTTTTCTATCGCTTCTTTTTCCCACAACTTTCGCCACGTCTCAAAACAGACCATGGCATCTTCAGCCATGTGTGTGTGTGTGTTTGTGTGTGTGTTTGTGTGTGTGTATGTGTGTGTGTGTGTGTGTGTGTGTGTGCGCGCGTATGTGTGTCCTCTTGCTGCTTTTTAAATGGCTTACATTTTCCTCATGGCTGTGGTGGAGATAGTACAGTGGGTTCCACACTTGGGCATATAAAGCTAGAAAGAGAGAGAGAACTCCATCTCCCAGAGTGCACCCGGACACGCATTACTCAGGATGCTTTGCATTGACACAGATCTGTTAGTCCCTCACGTTGCCATGGTGACACTGTAAATCAGGAAAGCTATTGGTCGCAAGCCCTGCAGGACCTGGAGACATGTGGCCAATCAGAAATTCTCCGAGAGCTGGAGGTAAAGAAAACTTGGCTTAAAAGCTGAAAGTTATACTGATATAGCCTACTATTCAAAAGCTTGGAATCACCTTAAAAATTGCTCTTTAATAAAAGCTTATATGACGACTTCAATACAAACCATTTATTTACTATCAAATACTTTGGGAATGTCAATCAGTTATGATTTGATAAAAAATGTCAAATGTTATTAAATAAACTGCAATGATCTATTTAAAGATCATTTGTGTTTTTACTGTGAATCTATTTGATCAGTGAAATTTGGTCAACCCTCTTATCAGATACAGGTGAATTCTGGATATTAATTTTATTGTAAATTAATCATCAATGCTTTGTTGCTTTCCTAGCTTTTACGAAATCATCCACACCTCCACTTATCATCGAAAATATCTTTTTACAAACCTTTTAGCTTCCTTTTAATTGTTTGATACCCACACCATGTTAGTATCATATTGGGATGATTTTATAAATGTGTCTACAATAAAATGGACTTTATGCCACAAAAACAGTGATTCCAAACTTTAAAATGGTAGCATAGGTCTAGCAGTCTAAAGACAAAATATAGATAAAAAATACATGTTAATTAAAGAATGTGTGTGATTGTTGTAATTGAATTTGTGAATGAAGGGTTTCAGTGAGGGATGTTTTATTTTTTATTGTATGTAACTTGCAGGCCACCATGATGTCTGGCAGCACATTGAGTTTGGGGGAAGAAAGTGAAGTGTGTAAACCTCTGGGGTCTAAACAAGCCTGTGAGAGTGGTGCTGTAACAGAGCTGAAAGAGTCAGGCCCTGCCATGCCCTTAGAGCTGCACAAGGTATACAAACACTGCTAAGTTACCTAAGAAAAGGATTGTTTGGGCAAAAACATGATATAAACAAATTTCCCCAAAACCAGTCGATAGCTAATAATTTCTTTAGTTTTGTACTAGAGCTATGAGGGTTAGCAAATGTAGTACCCAGGTAGTGGAATCTTATGTTCATCAGTTACCATTATACAAACTGCATGTCCAAATCATCACACACCTGCCTCAAACTCTGTTAAGTTGTTAACCTTCTATGGCATGGTGTTGCCTTCAGGCAACAAACTGTTATTTTGGCCCATCCACTGCCCCATTTCTTTTTTTTTTTAAAGGTCACATTAAAAGTCTGATCATTTGTTGAAATTGTTGTTGTTGCAATAAAACTTCTAATTTATTTATTGCTTGTTTGTTCCTCATTACACTTATTAAATGATATAAAATACCTTGGCATTTTAGTACCCTTGTAGCATCTTGTTGCCCTGACGCAACAAACCAAAATCTTGTAGGGGGGCATGGGTGGGACGCATTTTATGATTGATATATTATCAAGGACCCCATAGCTCCCAAAAACTAGGGTGAAATATTTTTTTCCTCTTAAAATAAAAATTCATGCCATTGAGGATTTTTAATATTCTGAAATAGACTCACTTCGAGTGGAACAGCCATCTTTTAAAGAGCAACTCAAAACACTTTTGTTTAAGCATGCATTTGGGTAGCCTTGTTCTTATTTTTATAGTTTTACTTTGTGTTAATATGGATATATGTATTTCTTTCAGGTTATTTATTTATTTTCCTTATTTTATTTATTTAATTTATTTATGCTCTGTTTGCTCCGGTTTTGTTTTGCGTAGTTTTTACTTGTTTTATGCAGCTCCTTGTTGTTCAGCGCTGTCACAGAGTAGAACAAGAATGACTGAAAGTTGCCCAGTTGTAGTGTGAGGGAAGAGCCCAGTCGCGGAAACAAATGAGAGAGCTGGTTACCCACGCAGTTGATTTGAGCACGCTCCAGAGACGAGTAGAGATTCCCACCAAAGGAATCCGCGTTCTCACACGCACACAGATAAGAAAGAGATGAGGAGACTAGCGTGACGTCACTTTCCGGTGCCGATTGACGTCACGTGATCTGGTGAGCGTGACAGTACCCCCCCTTCCAGGACCGAGCCCAGACGGCCCAGGTTGAGAGGATACCCGATGACGGTAGTCCTGGATGAGGGATGGGTCCAGAATGAACCAACTAGGAACCCAGGACCGTTCTTCCGGACCGTAGCCTTCCCACTCAACAAGATACTGGGTGCCACGGCCACAGGATTCACACGGTTGCGAATCCAGGGTCCGCCGGACGGTATACGCAGGACCACCGTCAATGATCCATGGTGGAGGAGGAGCAGGAACCTGGGGAGACAGAGGAGAGAAAAAGGTTTAAGTTGAGAAGCATGGAATACAGGATGGACTTTGAGGGATGCAGGCAGCTGGAGCCGGAAGGTGACAGGGTTAATTCGTTTAGTGATCTTGAAGGGGCCGATGAATCGTGGGGAGAGCTTCTTGGACTCAGTGTGGAGCTTGATGTCCTGGGTGGATAGGTATACCCTGTCACCAACATGGTACAATCATCCCGGAGGGTGCCGGCGGAGTAACGAGTGTTAGCCTGCAGGATAGATCTTCATGCTCATTTCCAGACCTGCTGGCACCGGTGAACCAACTGTTGGGCAGATGGTACATCAACCTCTGGTACTTGATGGTCGAACACCAGAGGCTGGAACCCATGGCATACCTCAAAAGGACTGAGGCCAGTAGCAGAGGAGGTGAGAAGATTGTGGGAAAGAAACGCTCCAGTTGTTGATTGGTTCGCTCCATCTGACCATAGATTGGTGGCGGTGTTGATCAGATGGCAGAAGGCCTTCCAGAACCTGGCCGTGAACTGGGGCCCTCTGTCCGAGACGATGTCCTTGGGGAACCCATGCAAATGGACTACGTGCTCGATGATCAACTCGGCTGTTGTCTTAGCAGTGGGGAGTCCGGCGAGAGCCACCAGATGAACAGCCTTGGAGAACCGGTCCACAATAGTAAGGATGGTGTCCTTTCCATAGGATTCAGGGAGTCCAGTGATCAAATCCAATGATATGTGTGTCCAGGGTCGATGTGGGACCGGTAGAGGTTGTAGGGGTCCAGGAGATGCAGAAGTGGGTGTCTTGGCTCGGGCGCAGGTGTCACAGGCCTTGACAAAGTCTTTGGTGTCTTGTCCCATGCTTGGCCACCAAAAGGATCATCAGAGAAGAGAGTGTGCGGGCGAGACCAGGGTGTCCTGCCATGGTGGAGGAGTGAGCCCATTGAAGAACCTCTTGACGATTGGGGGTGGCCACATAAAGGCATCCTGTGGGTGTGTCGGGAGGAGGAGCTTCCAAGGCATGTCCCTGGCGGACTCTGTCTTCCAACCCCCACCGGAGAGGAGCCAGAATGATCCGGGAAGGCAGGACAGGTGCGGGATCCGTCCGGGGGCTCTCTGCCTGGTACTGGCGAGAGAGGGCATTGGCCTTAGTATTTTTAGACCCCGGACGGTAAGATATTAAGAAGTTAAAATGTTCAAAAAACAGAGCCCACCGCGCCTGTCTGTGATGAGGTTCTGATGGTCGGTCCAGACCGTGAAGGGTACACTGCCGCCCTGAAGCCAGTGACGACATTCTTCTAGAGCCCACTTGATGGCTAACAACTCACGGTCCCCTAACCCGTAACGTTGTTGCGTGGGATTGAATTTTCTAGAAAAGAAACTACAGGGATGTAGTTTCTGGTCTGGACCTCGTTGTAAGAGGATGGCTTCTACGCCCACATCGGAGGCGTCCACCTCAACAACGAATGGTTTAGATGGATCCGGGTGAAGAAGGATGGGAG
>JBBJLS010072393.1:0-10413 GCA_037577275.1 Bryconaethiops microstoma
TTGAAAGGGACTGAAACTGTCAAGAATAAAGCTGGTGAGATCTCTTTATGTGAGAGTGATTTTGTGCAAAGAACTTGTACACGCAAATGAACATGTTTTGTATCGCCCATAGACCTATTGTAACTTGTTTTTAAAAAAGTGAGTTTTGCATAATATGCCCCCTTTAAAGAAGATGTTACATTGCCTCTCTCATAGTCTGAACTAACTCCTATCTGCCCTCACTGGTGAGTTGAGGGCCTCTTACCTCTCTGTTGTTGGCTCTCCAGAGACTTTCAAGATTAAAGGGCCTGCACAAATCGGTTTGCCGTAGCAAATACACTGAGGTCAGGTCACAGTCATGCCCAAGAACAGAGAGACAAACATAGAAAAACAAAAAGCAGAGAGGGAAACATTTAGGAAACAAATGTGTGTGTTAAGGAATATTGGATGGTAAAAATGAGCTGAAAGTCCTACAAAGGAGAAGAACTAGAGTGTAAATCAGTCTTATGTGTAAAAGCTCAGAAGACATGTGTAGGCCATTCTAGGTAATTTTTTTCAAAAGGGGGAGGTGGGTAATTGGTGGGTGTGGTTGCACCAAATAGTGACCCCTTTTTGGTGCTGCTAGGTTGCCTTTGCCAAGAAATGTTCCTGCGTGGTTTCATTGGTTGTTCTGGATAATGAATACAGTGGTTATTTTTGCTCCTTAAACATCTCAACTCCTGATTTCCACGCAAATTCTGCATCTGTGAAGCTTACCAAAATAAACTGCTCTTGGCACTAACATATCAGATGTCTCCAAAGTCCTGTTAGACTCTAGAATTTTGAACTAACCAGTATCTCTAATGTCTCTATCACTCACACTTTTGAAATATATAGAGCTGCCAATTAGTGATGACTACTCAGTCTTTGAAATTGAGGTAAAACCTATGATCCCCACATGGTCTCACCTGTAGATTGCACTTCACACAGTGTAGATGGAAAGGGGGAGGAGGGTTAAAGAAGGATTTTTAAGGCTGGAGTCCCTAGAATGTAAATGTGAGGGGGAATGTGCAGTGTGCATAAAGAGTGCCTTTGATGTCTGACAGTGTATGGGAGGCACTTTGGTTTGAGCAGGTCAAGAACTGTGTCTGGATCTCTACCATTGAAGACATGGGGCTAAGAGCAGGCCAGTGGTCCGGAGGGTGTATTTTTAGGTAAGATGAAAGGAGGCAGGCTTGGATTTTGCACATTGTCAGATGTTCTATAGTTGGTCAAATGAGAGATTGAAAG
This sequence comes from Bryconaethiops microstoma, assembly GCA_037577275.1. Classification (NCBI taxonomy): domain Eukaryota; kingdom Metazoa; phylum Chordata; class Actinopteri; order Characiformes; family Alestidae; genus Bryconaethiops; species Bryconaethiops microstoma. The sequence goes on from JBBJLS010072393.1 coordinate 1,249, forward strand.
CGGGTACAGTGCAATTTTTTCCTGAAAGTGAGAGGGAATGCCCTGAAAACGAATTACCCTGCTGGACTCCATGCAAGCAAAACCCAGTCTTACTTCAGAAAAGTGTTAATCAGACCATTCAATACGTCCATTATTATTTTTTTCTGTGTCTCAGCAACTCAGATTCGGGAATATCTCTAATGTACCAGCTGGGGAGGCCCTGCACTTCATATTGTCCCTTCTCTAACTCTATTTACTGAACTCACGAAGGCCTGCTAATTATCTGGCAGGATGGAGTGTGATGGAGTAGGCATAAGGTCCCTGGAATGAGACTCCATAACAGCTCCAACAAACAGGTTCTCGCATGCATCTAATACCCATCCTGAACTACTAAGCCTTGATTAAAGACAATAATTTATCATTCTACTTTTGTTTACCACCTGCTTGAGAAATCACCACTTCTCTAAAGTGTCCAATTTGGCTAATTAGCTCTCTTGCATTCATGAGGAAGTTACTTTCTAAACATTGTTGCAGATGAAGTACACTCCTTCATGGCAGTATTGTTCCTGAATGGCTGTGGCCTCTCTCAGCAGGATAATATACCTGCCATACTGCAAACATTATCAGTTTGAAGAGCATTACAAAGAGTTCAAGGTGTTGACTTGGACTCCAAATTCCCCAGATCTCAATCTGACTGAGCATCTATACTGGACAAACTAGTCAGATCACAACTTACAGGGTCAGAACTGTTTTGGCTGCACAAGGGGAAGCCACACAATATTAGGCAAGTGTGTAAAATATTTTGAAAGTTATTTAGCCCAAAACAAAAGGTCTTATGACACTGTGGTGGCCATTTTTGTAATTTTTTATTTTATGTTTTTATTAATAAAAGCACTTTGACTCACAAATGTCAGACACATATTGTGCTACACATTGTGAAGATCTCCTTACTGCATTTAGCCACATCTTCAAATTAGTCAGAGGCAAACGTTTTGGACTCCGCGATGTCAGTTTAAGAATGCAGAGAGATGCCATTAGCTGAGAGATATCATCCTAGTGCAGATATGATCTCACACAATTGCGATAAAACACAGCACAACGTGAAACCGCCACAATGCAGCAGTCTGCTTGAACGTGCCCCTGAGCCTGAGGGTAATTACCTCTCTGACGGAACACGGCTATGAAGAATCTGCAAGCGGTATGCCCTTGTCCTCCACATTAATTAACACTTGTCCCTCCCTGCATGATAAGAAGAGCTCACTTTCTTTTCTAATTCCATAGAAGAAAACAGGAGGAAGATAATAAGTGAGGGAGAGAAGGAAGACATCATGTCCGATACACGGCCCAGCGTGTTACATCTCAACATCGGCCTTGTGGTGAGAAGACTTTGTGAAGGCTAACTATGAGGCAGCATCTGCAATGTCTATTAGGGGAGATATTCCCAGTTGGCAGGCGGAATCCACTTTGCCTTCCCCATTCCTCAGAGAGCGAATGAGTGTCTTTGAAAGATCTGAAAGTAAAGGCGAGCTAGCTTCATTCTCCCCACTGCTACAAATTCAAAGTGAGCAGAGTGGGATCTGGGGTTCCAGGCTATGTCAGGAATGTAGGCTCTCGCCAGAGAGGGAATAAGGCTTGAGGCATTTATTTCGTTTTTAACTACAGAGGTAGGGAGATACATATCAGTAGGCATTTAGTAGAGTAAATCAGCACTGTCTTAGGCAGTTCATTAAACTCTCAGTAATTTTGATGAAATGCCCGAGGTTTTACATTTTCCCGAATGCTACTAAGGAACTCATTAGCACACGCAAATCTAAAAGCACCTCTACATGTCTGAAAGGCTGAATATTTGTGCAAGAACTGTGTGGCTGGGCAGCAGCAATAATTTACTACTGGACGTTGATGCTGGAATACAGTGTGCTCAGCTGTCTGGTAACATTAGCATGAACAGCAGGGGTCACCAATCAGGGGTAATGCTTCCAGTGATGGTTTATTCCAAGCAAGCAGGAACTCAGCTCATCTAACTAATCAGTTGTTTGAGACCTACTTATTAAACAAGTGGCTCAGGTGATACACGGATGGATTGATGGAACTAAATTTATGCAGCAGTGGCATTCAGGTGCCTGTTTCTGCCAGTTTGTCACTGAAATTTTCTGTTACACCTAATATGGCACAGTAGGTGAAATCTGGCACCTGTATTTACCAACTTCTAATGTAAATTTTCCATTTCGCCTTAAATGGACTGTCCTGTGATGGACTGGCATCCTGTCCAGGGAAACGGGGCACCCTTGCATTGCATACCAGCCCATCTCTCCTGAAATACAATCCAGATCAAGTTGCTTTTTATTATAACATCATAAAAGCTGGCTGGGCATTCTCTGAACCTCCATGCTTTCCTTTATGGCTCAGTCTTACAAAAAGCACCCAATCAATGATGAAGGTTGCCATCGGAAATGCACAGCCTTCCCAGGAGACCAGCATTCTTTATGCATAGTCTAATTTTTAGTTATATATTAAACTTATATTGTACATTATATTACTCTGATTTTAAAGGCCAGATAGAGGCCCAAGCAGAGCAGAGGGAAAACATCAATGACCTCTGTATCAGCTTGGGATTTATTTCAATAATAAAAAAAGATTATTTAAAAATTCTAATTTTACTCCAGGGAAGGTAAGACTGAGAGTGCTCCCCTACCCAAGAGATGTCTGAAAAAGAGGAGAAACTAACCACTGTGACCACAGAAAGGCATTATAACTAACAAACTATGCCTGGCAACAGGCTGTGGTTTCTAAAGGGCCCTGTGGCTGTGTGGATATCCTTAGAAGGACAGGTGCTCAAATGAAGGTGAAGGGGGGAGGTTAAATTTGTCAACTGGGGAGGCTATAATGTCAAAAACTACTCAGGGAGGTGGGATGGCAAATGAAAGCTTGTTGATGGTGGTGAGATTTTTAAAAAAACATTTGTCAGCTGATGAAAAAGGTGTTCAGAAAAGTTTTATTGGCCTCGGATGGCCATAGAAAATTTTGTTTAGTTTGTATACATTTTAATGAAAAACCCAATGCTCAGTGGACACTGGATGTCAGACTCATTTTCCATATAATATCCAGCCATGTTTTGTTTCAAAAGCCCAGACTGTCTGGTAGAACACACACACACACACACACACACACACACTGGCACGCACGTCTAATTAAACAACTCGGTCGAATGGAGGCTTTTGTTTTACGCACGCAGTTTTCTAAAGCAGTTTGCGTGACCACCATTGAGAATGAAGGTGTGCTGCGCAGGGCCGTCGGCAGGTGGTGCCAAAATGACGCAAAAAATGACAGTGGCGCTTACTTTTTCCCTACGAGAGAGAGGGTAGAGTGTGTGTGCGTATGTGTGTGTGTGTGTGTGTGTGTGCGTGTGCGCTGCAGCAGCATCGCGACGGAGTCGCCTCGGAGGAGCAGTTCGCGCTCGGAGCCGTCGCTTCTGCCTGGAGAAGAGAGGACCGCGCGCCAAACCGCGCACACCGGGACCGGCACGACGCGTCGCGCGCCAGTTTTGTTTGTTTGTTTGTGTTTGTTCGCGAGGCCGCACGCGAGCCGTCCGCTGCCGTTTGGTGATTGGCTGGAGGGCAGGAGAGGAGATGAGTCTCTTTTGGATACACGCGCTCTTGATCCCGGCTTTATTCGCACTTTTCGGATTTCAAGGTAGGAACGGAGGGGCTGCGGGACTCCCCCTCTTTGGCTTGGTGTGGTGTGTTGTCACTCGTTTTTGGAAACGGGGTTTGGGGGCTTGGGGTGAATTTATGAGGGCCGCCTGAGCCCTGAAGTGACTGCTGCCTCTCAGCAGAGTAATGAGAGAAAGAGAGAGAGAGAGAGAGAGAGAGAGAGAGAGAGAGAGAGGATGGTGTAAGAAACACAGAGATATTGAAGTAAGAAATATAGAGAAAGAGAGAGAGAGGGTGAATGGAGTAAGAAATAAAGAGAGGCTACACTGAGTGAGGGAAAGAGACAAAGAATGGAGTAAGAAATAGAGGCTACAGTGAGTGAGGGAGAGAGAGAGAGAGGATGGAGGAAGAATAAAGAGGGTTTAGAGAGAGAGGCTGGAGTAAGAAAGGGGCTACATTGAGTGAGGGAAGGAGAGAGACAGGATGGAGTAGGAGATAAACAGAAGCTACAATGAGAGATAGAGAGGATGGAGAAAGAAATGGAGAGAGAGAGGATGGGGTAAGAAAGAAAAAAAGAAAGGCTATACAGTAAATGAGAGAGGAGGCATAGAGTAAGAAGGGGAAGGTTGGAGTAAGAAAAAGAGGCTACAGTGAGTGAGGGATAGAGAGAGACAGGATGGAGAAAGAGATAAAGAGAAGCTACAGTGAGTGAGGGAAAGAGAAATGAGGAGTTGATGAGAGATATAAAGAGGATGGAGTGAGCGACTGAGAAAGAGAGTGAATGGTTGAGCAACTGTTCCTTGAGGAGGATGAGAGAGGATGGAGTAAGAGAGGATGAAGGAAAGAGATAAAAATGGATTGAGTAACAATGAAGGGGGCAGAGAGGATAGAGTGAATGAAAAAGAGACAAGAGAAGGAAAATGAGAAAAAGATTGTGTGTGAAAGAGAGAGAGAGAGGAAGAAAGGAGGGAGGGAAGGAAGTAAGTGTGGGTGGTAGTGTGTTTGTGTGTGTGTGAGAGAGTGAGCGAGTGAGAGACAGAATGTGTGGGTGGGTGTGAGGTGGTGTGTGTGTGCGTGTTTGAGAGTACGTGGCTGCTTTTAGTGGAGCGTGTGTGAGAGAGTGAATGAGAAAATAAATGTGTACGAGAGAGACTGACATGAGAATTGAAAAGAGAGGGTGAAGGAGACATGAAGTTAGTGTATGAGCAAATATATAACAGTGATAGAGAAAGAAGGAGTTAGAGAGAGAGAGAATAGAGAGAGAGAAATAAAGACAATGAAAATGAAAGAGGCAGTTTGAGAGAAAGAGTGATAGAAAGGAAGAATGAGTGTGTGTAGTAGAGAGAGGGAGAAAGAGACCAAGAGGAACGGAGATAAGAAGACTGAATTTTTGTGAGAAAGAGGGAAAGAAAAAGGATGACACATGGAGAAAGGATATAAAAAAAGAGACTGAGTAAGAGAGAAAAAGTAAGAGAGAGAGAGAGAGAGAGAAGCTACAGAGTGGGGAGGTTTTAGATATCCTAGCCGCCACGTCTCTTATTCGGAGTGTGGAATTGATTTGCGAGTTAATTTTTAGCGTGTCATGTGTGACATTTTACTGTTTCATTTTTAATGCATTAAGCAGCTTGGAACTCGGAGCTGGGTAAAGATTTTATGGATTGTAATCAGCAGCACAGCTAGAACTGATTGCTAGGCTGGAGAGGCGTTATTTTGCTCTGTGCGTGTGACGGAAAGTAGGGCTTGTATTTGGGGCTTCTGCCAAACCTCAAAGGGAATAGTTTGGAGAAAATTCTAATTCAAACACTGTTCCACTTATGTAAACATGCGATCACGGCATGTGTGAAGTCCAAATTCTACTTCATGAGTTTAGAACCGGAGCGACAAGCCTTACTGCGCCTTTAACTACGTCAATAATTCTGCAAAAACTTAATGAGGACCTGGATGTTGTTTGAGGTGTTGGAGAGCTTTGGGGGGTTGTTTAAGGAAGAGAGTTTTTGGTGACAATGGGCTTCTGGAGTTTGTCAGCATTGTAAGCCTTGTAGCTCCGGTACTAAACTAAAGAAGCAAAATTTGAACTCCAAACACGTATTTGCTGATAAACCACACCTGGATTCATAGGAGCACTTGGTGAATTTTAGGTCTAGCCAGCAGTGGAGTGGGCGCCAGCTGTTTGGTTTTGGCTGAATGAATTTGTCATTCATGTGAAAGCAGGACGGGACAGGATTGAGAACCAACTAACTATCTAGATTAATTGTCACCAGGACCTGTTTCTGGAGATCCAACCTCTAATTTTGGAGAACTCTAATCTGCTTCACCTTATCCAACAAGTCATTGATTTTCAGGAGGCCTAGACCCTGACAAATATGTTAAATACTTTCTTATGAATAAGATTCTTCAAAAGTTCTTGGCTTGGGTGTATGATTTTAGGGGGGAAATGAATTTACCTTTTAAAAAGGGACAGTGGATCTTTAGGAGCTGTTGGAAGACAAGCGTGATCTGAGCAGTGACTCTAGATTTTACTTGTCTTAGCACTATTCGAAGCTGCGAGTCTTCCAGGCATCTCGTTTGACTTCACAGTATTAATGTTGAAAGATTCTGGCCAAGTGGATGCGTTTGGAGCATTGGTCAGAGCTGGTGGGATGCCAGCCACGTTCTGGCCTTTCCAGAGCTTTGGCTTTAGTGCCAGAGCCCTGGCTCTGGGTTCTGCCACCATTATACAGTGGTCAGGCCTCCTGTGTCCTGCTAGAACCTTTGATCAACATTCACACTGTTTGGCATTGTGTATGTGGCATTGTGTGTATGTGTGTGTGACCACAGAAAGCAGCTCTATCCTGGTCCCTGTCTGAATCCTTGAGAATCAAATTTGAGGATGTATCTTTCTAACGAGAAGAAACTGTTTTATTCGATGACTAAGAGATGACATTGGACTGTGACAGGCACAGTAATGATGAGCAGGGTTTCATCCGAATGGTTCACACTGGCTGTTCCGAGTGAGATTCTGTGAGTGTTTTGGCACACTAAGGCATTCGTTTAATTCAGCAACATAACGTAATTCTGTTCGAACAAATGCAGTTCTGTTTTTATCAGGTTGTTTTATTGATTCATCAATGCAGTTTGAATACATTGCAGGGCATATTGCTGTCATAATTTCCATATTTGTTTTTTTAAATGTTAGGTTTAATTCAGGTTTAAGGCTTTTAAAAGAGTCCTGTGGAGTGTAAAGGCTTACACTCCAAAATACTCTTTTAGACATCTGGAAATTAATTTTAATACATGAATTTCAGATGTTTGTGGTTTGTATAAAAAGGACCTTGAAAGCCAACTGTGGTTAAACTCTGGATTACCACCTCTAGACCCTCTGTTTCATCATTTCCATATCATCTTGTGCTGGGACTTGCAATGTAAATTTAGTACATATTTACAAATGCTATGAAGTAACCATTGCCAGGTATTTCCAAGCCAGGTGGCACATGAGCTTGACCAGGTGGCCCGCCCGACCTGTTTAATGATAGGGGAACACTGTTATTTTATTGGTCCTTCTGTCTCTGTTGTTGTTGACGTGGCAGCAACCCAGACGTCACAGGATTTAGCAGTTAGCCTTCTGCTAATACTAGGAGTCAAGCAAGCAGTCAGTGGAGACATTTGGACATTTTCAAACAGGGTCTTTTCTCCTCTGGATGCCATGCCAAGATACTGGCCTTTGGAGGTAATGTTTGAGCCTGAAAAAGACCCTTAGCAATGAGCTTGAGTTAAGGCTCTCATTGCAAGACCAGTACGTAACATACAGTAGACAAGGTAGAATATTGCCTCTTGTTGCAGCGCCAAATTTGTGTCTTTTGCTAATTTCACAATGCAAATGGTGTCCAGTGTGCATTCTTTACACAGATTATATAATCACAAGTGCTAACAAAAGTGCACAACCCTGATTAGCTATGTTGCCATTAGGGGTCTGAATCTAGTCCAGTCTGGTGGAGATGCATCACCCTTGGGTCTCTCCCTCTAGGGCTAGTTGTGTCCATTAGCTACATTGATTCATGAGATTTGACTACAGCAAATGTCCCTAGTGTTGTAACTTAAATGCTTTTATTGACACACTTTAGCCATTAAAGCCCTAATCAGGAATTACTGACGCTTTTTACCACTGCGACAATGGAGGATCTCAGACGGAAAATGTCCTTTTGCAGATGTTTACCTGTGACTCCGAGTTGACCCGAAAGAGACTGATGTTCTGTGGGGCATTTCACATTGAGGCATTTACAGGATTTTCCTTTTTTGTTCTTTTTTGTTTTACCTTGCGTTCTGCAGTCTGACGTCGTTGTTTCAAGCAGCCAGCTTGTCCAGAGGGAGCGCTTGGTAAAATAAAAGGAAAATAAATGAAAGAGAATCTCTATCCTGTATAGACATCTTGAAAATGAAAGGCAGGGAGAGTGAGAGAGAGACTGAATTTTAAATGACTCCCTACTGCCTATGTAGTGGCCTATATAGGTTGTGAAATAATGAGTGAAACCATGGAAAAAATGGAAATTGAAAGGTATATCTGCAACCAGAAACTTCCCAACAGGAGATCAGTCTTTCCAGCCTTCTTTGCTTTAATTCAGCCACACTCTTGGCATGAATTGCATGCCTTATGGTCCTGCCACATTATCTCAGTGGGTTTCAAGGACTGGGACACCACAAAACCTTACATTTCTTTTGCTTGACTCAGCTTAAGCTCTGGACTGATGACTGGAAATTCTCCCCTGGAACTTTCTGGTTCATCCCACCTGAGTTCAATATCTCTAGCCACACCCAGGCCTGATTACTGCCAGACCCATTCTCAATCAAGAAATCACTTAAATAAGACTGACATAGTGAAGTAGACCAAGAGATCCTCAAGAGCTAGACATCTTGCAGAGATCCAAAGAAATTCAGGAACAAATGAGAAAGAAAATAATAAAGGTTTATAATAAAGGTTATAAAGCCATTTCTAAAACTTTGGGACTCCAGCGAACCACAGTGAGTGGAACAGTGGTGAACCTTCCCAGGAGTGGCCGGCTGACCAATATTACCCCAAGAGCGCAGCGACGACACATCCAAGAGGTCACAAAAGACCCCACTACAACATCCAAAGAACTTCAGTCCTCACTTGCCTTAGTTAAGGACAGTGTTCATGACTCCACCATAAGAAAGAGACTGGGCAAAAATGGCCTGCATGGCAGAGTGCCAAGACAAAGACAAAAACCACTAGTGAGCAAAAAGAACATTAAGGCTCATCTCAATTTTGCCAGAAAACATCTTGACGATGCCCAAGACTTTGGACTGAAGAGACAAAATTGTGTGTCCCATTACATCTGGCGTAGAAGTAACACCGTATGTCAGAAAAAGAACATCATACCAACAGTAAAATATGGTGGTGGCAGTGTGAAGGTCTTGGGCTGTTTTGCTGCTTCAGGACCTGGAAGACTTGCTGTGATAAATGAAACCATGAATTCTGCTCTCTACCAAAAACTCCTGAAGGAGAATGTCCGGCCATCTGTTCGTGACCTCAAGCTGAAAC
>JBBJLS010072394.1:0-10413 GCA_037577275.1 Bryconaethiops microstoma
CTCCCTCTCTCTCTCTCTGTCTCAGTGCTGTGTTTGAGTTGCGGCTGCCTGGAGCAGTGCTGCGTTGTCCAGCATGTAAAGTAAGTCATTGCAGGACTGAACCCGGGCTGAGTCGGTGCAGCCAGGCTGAAACACACTTTCAGTTTCCTGCTGACTTCAGAAAGGCGGATTCCTCTGGTGGGGGGTGCGGGGGAGGGGGGGGGGTGCAGAAAGATGGTAATACAGCGTGTTTTTGGTGCCACTGTCTTCTCTCTTCTCCTTTGAGCTCTTTTGTGATTGGCTTGTTGTCCTCATCCGGCATTGGCTGCGGTGCGTGGAGACTGGTGAAGAAAAGCCGTGCGTTTTTGGGTGTGTATGTGCGCACACGTGACGTACTGATGGATTTACGGATGTTCTGCTACAACCAAAAGTGAAACACGCACTTCATTCACACCCACTAGAGCCAACGGATAAGACGGCGTGATATTTTGGGTTTTGTGATATATGCTGTGAAATTTGTGCCACAAAAGATTTGATACAGATTACAAACGGGCTTAATCATCACTGGAGCCATGAGACGGGTGCACAAGACACAACACTGCATTGCAACAGTGTGTCAACTCTGATGACATGATTAAATAATTCGCTTGAACAAAATGACACAGATTTGCTGGACCACATGTATGCCTTGCTCCGGAACGGTCATAGCATAAGAGGATAAAAATAATCATTTGTGAAAGGGCTCATTTGCATAAGAGCCTCCAGCAGTACCAATATCACAGTGACTTATATCACGATAATGAGTAAGAAGTGATGTATCGGGCAGCCCTCACCATAACTTCACCTTCATGCCTCCAGACCTGTTCGCATGTTCTGCATGTTCCCACTGAGCGAGTGTGTATGTCGCCCACCTCCCATCGTTAGTGTGTTCTGCACTGCAGCACACATGCCTGTCAGATCACATCAGGATGTTTTCTCCCCACAGCGATTAACCATGACGTCGGAATAATCACGATACACAGCGCCACTCGTTACATAAGACTTGTCACACGAGAAAAAAACCCAAAAACCCACATTCAGAATTGGCTAAATGGTCAGATCACGTCTTCATTTCACATCATTTCACACATAATACTGAGACCTCAAGGCCTATTCAGCTATTAAGCAACTATTATTATTATATAATATCTTTTATACATTTGGTATTTATAATATTTATAATTGACCTCTTTTGGGTTGATGATGAAAACATGTAGGGAAAAATGCATCAGATTTAATCTTTTAAGTTGAAAATTCAGCTGCATCAGTAATAATAACCACAGGAGCACTGCAGAGAATTTAAGAGATCAATAATATGCCTATGCATGTAATTTACATGTTACTGGAGAAACCCTCCACAAAAAGAAATAACAGTAAATAACCGTAATGAATGAATTCATGCTGTTTAACAAAGCTCCCGTTTCACATTGCATTATTTAACAAAAGACCATTTAATCCTGCAACATTTCGTCTTTATCGGTGGTTTGTTACTGTTTGTTCAGCTGGGTTTAAAAGGACATTTCCGATAATATACATACAGTATTATCATACGTGTTGGATTTAAAGGAGAATAAAAACTAATGTTTAATGTAAAACACATTTTTTATTTCTCTATTCAAAATATAGCATTGATATTTCTTGTATATCGCACAACCTGCTCTTTACACTGTGTGCAGATTTCTAGAACAGAAAATTGTCCACAAAATGACCTTCTTACACTGAATAATGTTCGACATTATGAGTGAAATGATCATTTCAGTCGGTCGTGATTATGTTTGCGATCGTAACTGAATCATTGTTAGGCCGAGGTTTCACTCTTGAATGTTTTGGCCTAGTGTGAAAGTGTTTGTATCAGTAAAGAATAGATTATTTAGAAACAGAGCTGGATGGAGTTTCGTGGTAAAATGTACGATCAGTTCTGGCTGCCTGATGTTAGTCAGTGGGTCCGCAGTGTTGTGACATACTGAGCTGACCCATTTCATTTAGAGCCTCATTCACCGTCTGGATCCACTGCATGTCGATCCTGCGAGCTGCTCGCTTTCAGCATGAGCTTAATTAAATGCAATTACGCGAGGAAGACGACGGGCACTCAGCTAAATGGGCCTCGGCCGGCGTTGTTTGTCCTTTGGAGCTTGATGACTGCAAGGCGGCACGAAGAGCCGAAGATTAAAAGGTTAATCTCCTGAGCCGCTCACCTTAACCAGGAGGCTGGGCTTCAAACTCCACGTTTCCACGGCAACACATCAAATGGCTGGGGGCGTCGTCGTGTGATGGAAGGACAAAGGAGGAGGAAGATGGGATTACATTTTGGAGATAAAGGAAGAGAGAAGAGATGAATGAAAGCGAGCGCTGAGCTCGATCGTATGTCTTTCCCTGGAGGCCGGCCGTGTCCTTTCCTGCACCCTGTCCCAGCGTGTATCTCACCATGTAGTCCATAAATAAAGGCCGAGCCCGAGAATCGTCCTCAGACTGGGGGGGAAGACCGCTTGCCTTGCTTGGCGTGTTGGATTGGGGGGTTGCGTGTGGTTGCCAAGTCTACAGCAGATTGCCTTAAAGGAATTCTCCAGGGTTTTTCGACCGAATATCTGGCTGCTACATCTGCACATGGATGATTACCACAGACAATGACTTCCCTGTGCTTCCCTGGAATAGGGCAGAAATCCCATTGACTTGATCCCGTGCTTCAATGGGAAGAAGCTCCAGCAGCATCAGTGATTTTCCTGTGCGGGGAAATGACCGTGTGTGAGATCTGATGGAACTGTAAAGGTGCGTTTTCCTTTAAAGGAGTACGTGCAGGCCTGCAGTGGGTCCAGGCCAGGGAAGATAACTGCGTCTGTCCTGAGGGCCTGGTCTGCAATGACCCTACCAGTGGACAGTTAATAGGAATCACCACCCAGGACTTTGAATTGTGCCCTTCACTGGCATTGACATTAGTGTGGCAGCAGCAGCTCTTCGGCGTAAGTGACCAAGCGCCGCCCGCTGAGTCTCAGCATTCAAATGAGGAGTGATTTCTGACAGCAGCGGCAATATGGCCAGTCTGCAACCAAAGCACAGTTAAATGTATCCTGATGAAAATCCTGCTTCTCTTCACGCTCTACCTTTTACTTACATACTATTTATTTCCCCATGATCCACACATTACGATGGTTTATGAGTCCTAAAACTGTCATCATTCATTTTTGATTTGTGTAAATGACATTTTGATTGACTGCCAAGAACATACTATAAATACATAAACTGGCAGAGTTTAGAAACCGCCACTACGTTACGAGCTACAGTATATACAACACGTGATAAAGGCCCGCGCTGATGGAGTTCTCGCTGTTTATCTGTGCATAGTGTTCTGAAGACTCTCCAGTGGGGAAGTGAACCCCCCCAGAAGAAGAAAGTCATGCAAACACTCCTGCTCTGTTTTCTCCAAACCAAACAAAAGCTGCACAGTGTGAGGAACGTTCTGAGGGACGTCGTACACTGGCACCATTATTCGCCCGTATTCAGAAACCCTGGTGCGGTTGAGAAGATCGATGTGTGCCGCGTCAGAAGTGCTTTCGTGAGGGTTTGAGCTTCGCCGTTCTGCTTCAAGCCGTCTGCAGACTGTCTGCAAGGCGGATGTCAGAATGACTTAAGGCTGATAGTGGATTGAGGCCCTTGTAGTTTTAGGAAATCCTGATTCCAGCACTGCTTACTAAGGAAAAGCAGGCCTTTGTTTAGTTAGTGGAACAGCAAGGTCTGCACTGGAGCTGGATCCAGATTTTCTTCCTGCACTGCTGTCCAGTAAACATGATTTTGCACTATTTGGACCCATGTTGTCTTATTCACCACACCAAAGCCAGGCTGTGCCGCCATTAGCATATGAATAGCACCGCTGAGGCCGAGCCCGAGCCAGACTACCGGGCGCCCATGCATCGCTCCCTCGGGTCCAATTAGACGTGTTTTTAATGTGGACTCTTTCCTCAGTGATGATCCTCCGCAGCTGCTCCTCTCCACGCCCTGGTCTTCGCCGCTGGGTTCTGGGCTTGAATTGAATCCGTATTTCCCAGGGTTTTCCTGAAGGCTGGCATTTTCGTGTGGTGGCAGAATATTGCAATTTCCATCCCTTAGCAGCGTATCAAAGGGGAGAAATATGACCCAGCTGGCCAATAAAGCGAAAGTATCATCGGCTTTCCCGTTCTCGAACAGTGAGCGAGCGGTAAAGCTCCTCTACGCTCGGCTGTAACTACAGTGTTTGTGTTCACGCAGAGCACGGTTTGCGAAGACATCTGCGTACGCTTTGCTTTGTGTACCTGGAGGATGGAAAGCTGTAGCCACGCCCCTAGTTGGCACAAGAATACCTTCCTTGGCAGCTTCTTCTGATTTTTCAATGAACATGGCAACAGCCGAAGAGACGACCTTATTGTTTCTCCTGAAAAGATGATTGTGATCCGTGCAGCCTGATATTAGTATCACGCCATGTTGCATCACATCATTTACGGTCGTGTTGCATCTTGTGGGCGTGTCACGTTCACTCCTGAGGACGTGCAGGACGTGAGGTGCAGTCATGGTGCGCGATACGTTACATGGTAACTTTTTGTTTGAACCTTTCTTTTGTACAGTGCATTTAGTTTCACTACTCAAACGTAAGTCCGGCTTAAGCTCCCGGTGGTACCATGTTAAAGCTTGATCTGTCAAATAAAACATAAATACACTTCAGTAAAAGCCAGGAACCCGAGTCGAAGGTCATTTGTTGGATGTGTGAAACCTGATGTTCTGGTCTGACGATGTACACCGAACAGCCTCCAGCACTGAGGGCTTCATATTTTCCTATTTTTGTATTATTTGCACTGAGTGTAGTTTTTATACTGTACTGTTGTATAGTTTTTATTCTATTGTTTATGCTGCTCTTTGTTTTTGTCCACTTTCTACAGTAACAATGCAAATTTCCCACGTGTGGGACTAATAAAGTTTGGTCTTATCTTCTCTTCAGCCAGCTCAGCTCAACAGCTGCGGTTCTGTAATGCTTCTATATATTGTAGGTGCACTAAACAGGGTATTAGTTTAGAACACACTGGATGCGTAAAGGTTCGTCACATGTGGGCATTTTATTAATTTAGTTTGCATGAAATAAATCAAGAAATGAATGACGGTTCTTTAAACGAGTGTGAAGTAATGCAGGCAGTTTTAACAATGAAGAGGAAATAGTCCTGCTTTGACAAACGTTTTTAAGAAAAAGGCCAAGTACCAGAAAACAGTGTGACTAGATGCCATCAGACTTAATTCACATGACCTGACAGCCGGTGCACGTCTGATTATTAGCTACACTAAAAACAGTGTCTCAGGTTCCTCGATTTCTTGTAATAAACGGAAGATGTTTTAAGCTCGTGCTGTAGATGTGATCTCACAGGTTTTTGTACAGTTTATTCATCAGCCTCAGCCTAATCTTAGTGGTTTTAGAGCAGAGAAAACGTGAAACTGCAGTGCGGACTGGACCTCCAGTACTGAAGATATGAAACTAAATTTAAAACCCGTCTTGCATTGTGCAGCAGTGATGAAAAAGGAGCGTGTGGATAAAATACAGAGTGACTGTGTGCGTGCATGAAGCGGCTGCAAACTGATGGAAATCTCTTCTGACTCATATGTTATGAATGTGTGATGGATTACTTTGCCATTACTTGTCTTGACTAAGTTATCACACTCTGTCAGCTCTGGGTCTGGAGGCGTGTGCAGCACTGCGGTTCGACCCATCCACACTTTCCACATCACCGACCCTAGTGGAGATCCAGGCTTAATTGGGTCGGACAGCTTTCGTTGGAAGTGTTCGGCCCCAGTGATTGGTGGGGAGACCAGTTGTGTTCTCTTTGAAGAGAATCTCCGAAACATTCGGGCGAATGGATGAAGTTGAGAGGCCGACGTGCGGATTCTGAGTCAGAGCAGCGATCGCCGTTGAGTCTTAAACTGCGGTTTATCTCTTGTTTTATAGAAAGCGACTCGTTTGGTCGTTCTTGCTTGGCTTCGCTAATTGGAGCTGAAAAGCAGAAAGACTGAAAGGGAGGAGCGGTCTGGGAAAATATAACATCACAGTCATATATCAGGAAATTTACTTTCACTGGGGGTCGTTACCCAAAATATGCCAGTGCCATGTTTAAAGGCTGAGAAAAAACAGAAGTATATTATTTGCGAAAATGGTGAAAAATAACAAGAAATCGATTAAAAACTAACATTAATAAAACCAGAAGCTGCGGTTCTCAAGGCGGTTCTCAGGTGGTTCTCAGGTGGTTCTCATTGTTACTCTGCCTCAGTGTGTTGCAGGTCGGGTCGGAGCAAAAATGTGGATCCCTGAGGACAAGTTTGGAAACCACTGGTTTATAGCTGGTTCTCAGGATTTGCCTTCAGGCGCGACAGGACCTTTTAAACGAAGCTCTCCTTTCACTTCTACTCATTTCACAGTGTCTTTTATCCAAAAAAGTCTGAGCTGCTTCAGATTGCCTTGTGGTCCTCTTCTACAGAAGCTGGACTGTGTGTAACTGAGTTTCTGACTGTGCTGTAATGTCAAAGCCCTTCAATAATATAAAGCATTTTTGCAGTGTAATAATTATATTAATAATATCCGTGGTAAACTATTATTGATTATAATATTCATTTCAGTAAAATGTGTTCTGTCGCTTTTAGGATCTGACAGTATAGCCAAACATAGTCATTTTACAAAGCAGCTCTAGTAAACCCAGTTTCTTGTTTGTAATTTTGTATCCCACTGAAGCCCCTGACATGATTGACCCCAGTTTACCAAACTGAAAATGTCATGATGGCCTGGTTAAGTTCCTGTACACTGTCGAGGCTCTGTGGTCTCTCGGTAATTGCTGATACTGTTCATAGCGACGTGCATCACGTTCTAGACTAAAGCAGTGAGAGACGAGGGGCAGTGTATTGAGTCCAGGGAGGAGTTCACAGAGTTAGTACTCTAATATGAAGCCTCTGATTAATTCATGAGTAATCATGGAGCGTCACGTTAGCCAGTTCTCTTGCTGATCATCCTCGTTATCTTTCAGAAAATGAGTCGTCAGCCCCAGTTTAAACAAAACTGGGTTCTGTCAGTTCACACGAGCAGCATAACAGTAAAAGATCAGCCTGTTCACTGCATAGTGAGTTTTAGTTGTGAGTCATTTATTGAGTATTTTACAGCGACATTAAATACGTTTATATTATTTATCAGGTGCTTTCATCCAAAGCAACTTCCATCCTTTACCTACAGGGGGCAGTCTCACAGTCTCCCTGGAGCCACTCGGGGTTTAAGGGTCTTGCTCAGGAACCCAGTAGTGGTGCTGAAGGTAGGATTCGAACCCGTGACCTCTTGGTCCAGAGGCGAGTATCCTACTCACTACCCCAAATACGGCTCAGCCAATCACATTTCAGGACAGTAACTAATTATTTCATCCTGATACCGACGTGCTGCATGTTCCTGATCTGGTCCAGTGTGTAGAGACTCATTCCTTCCTCCTGCTCCCGTCGGGTTCTTCGTCTGGACAAACCGAGGTGTGCTGACCTAGAGGAGCTTCTTTAAGCCCAGATTATTCCCCAGATTAAATCAAGCCTTGCAGTGGCGCCGGGTCTCTTGTCGTGTTACTGGATAACATTCATTTGGCTTTCCCTTTGGATTTAAAGGACGCGGCCGTGTCCTGAACCGTAACGTCACCGTTGGGGTTTTTTGCTGGTTTTTTATTGGACTGGCTGTTGATGAAGTCGTTGACGCCTTAGTGATGCAGTTCAAGCCTCAGGGCCTTTTTGAGTTAATCTTTCCCGTTTCTTCGCTTTCCCTCAGGTTATATCCTGATATCCTGATGACCCGATTTACAAGCATCAGATTATTTGCCGTCGCTATTAACGTGAGCGTGTAGAGAATTTAATCTCTTGATTTAATCTTTCCCTGGAGCTCCTCCTGTCTGCGCTCGCTGCCGAAGTGCCAGAAATTAGGATTGTGTCCAGCATGCGTCACGTGGCCAAACATAACAGAGACCTGAAGGTGTGTTAATGTGTGTGTGTGGGTATAAGGGCTGCAGGTCCGGGCTGAGTTATGGTACTGGCTGTTTGAAGCTGAATCTGTTTTGGTGATACTTTTAAATCGGTCCGATGCTCCCTAATCCGAGAAACATGCTGGTGTGCCCTCCCTGTCCCGAGTCGCCGCTACTTTCAGCCCAGCTCTGGACATTGACGGGGTCGGGTCTGATTATTGAAACCGATTTCAGAAGCATTGTGGCATTATGATACGAGATAAGTGATGATTTTACCTTTTAAATCTGCGGTTAGGCTAAATCAGCTCCCTTGGGAACGCCTGTACACCGTAAATGATAATAATATTCTTCATACTACAAAGTTCAATGCAAGCTTACTTACTTCTGACGAAAATGTAACTAAATACCACATTTTCAGCAAACGCTAACTTCAGAATGTGCTACTTTACAAACAAACAGTTTACAGTTTACAAAAGTTAAAATCAGTTGTTACTTAACCTGGAATTAATTAATTTACTCCAAAAGTAAAAGCTTTTACAAAGTAACATGAAACTTTACAGTGAACGAAACGGTGGTCGTACTGTCTGTACTGTTTACACACAGTGTAACGGGCTGCTATTCTCACTTGTTTCATAGTGTTTATACTGTTTCTACCGTTTCTACCGGTTATACCGTTTATACCGTTTATACCGGTTATACCGGTTATACTGTTTATACCGGTTATACCGTTTATACCGTTTATACCGGTTATACCGGTTATACTGTTTATACCGTTTATACCGGTTATACCGTTTATACCGGTTATACCGTTTATACGGTTTATATCGGTTATACCGTTTATACAGTTTATACCGTTTATACCGGTTATACCGTTTATACCGGTTATACCGGTTATACCGTTTATACCGTTTATACCGTTTATACTGGTTATACTTTTTATACTGTTTATACTGTTTATACTGGTTATACTGGTTATACTGCCTATACTGGTCATACTTTTTGCACGTTACACATTTTATTTGACTGGTATTTATATATAACGCACTGAGAGCCGTCCACACACTCAGGACAGGTTAAAACTTGCCCTTACCTTATTTTATACTTCTTATTTGCACTGTTTTGTTTGTTTCTGTTACACTGTGGAACCTGAGCTTCGCCATTTCGTCTCTCTGTAGACTGGATATGGTCGAGATGACAATAAAGTTCACTTTGACTTGAGGTGCCTGAGGTCCTTATAGTCCCTCTTACCAGTGCGTCACAATGCCACCCAACCTCTTAAATATCAACTAATCCTAATCCCCAAGCTGCACGGACTCGAGTCAAGCCACAAAACTGGGAGCAGAGGGATTAAGGCAACAAGAAAAGGCTTCAGATGACCGCAAGTAGCCTTTTGCACAACTTTAGTCCCTTTTTTGTTTTTGCTCTCACTCAGACGTGGCTCAGATCCAGTGCCAGGTATGTTTGTTTGTTTGTGCCTGGGTCTGGAGGTCTCTTCCCTCGAGGACTGGAGGATCTGAGCTCCAGGGCAAGTGTGAAATGACACATCGCCTCTGAATCACCAGGTGGTGCTTTTAAAGCCCGAGTCGGATGTTTGTGGGGTTCAAACTAGAGTCATGGAGTGCAGCTCTGATCCCACTGCTCTGATCTTAAATCCTGTAGAACGAAATAGCAGATTTACTTCATATTTTGAAATATGTTTGATGTAATATGCAACATGTAATAGGTAAACCATATATGGAAATTAAGCAGAAAAAGCCCATTTTGAAAGCTAATTTGCATATATTAGCCTTTTTAGCCTATAGCAGCTTAGCTCCGCCCCTTCTTCTTAAAGCTGGAGCGAGTTTACCAGGCTGGACTGCTTGTGGAATGAGCGTTCAGTTACATACATTGGTCCTAAAGTGGAATTCCACTGAATTTCACCAAATTTCTACATAATTGTGACGTCCCCTTACAATGGGCACCTGATTGTTCCCCGGCCGGATTGGCAGTGAGGGTTCTTTAGTAACGACTGAGCTTGTGGTCGTTGGTTTCTGGGTTGTGCACGTGTTGTATAAAGAGTGCTCAGATCCCCCCTCACCTTCCCCTTGGTGCGTACCTGTGTTAGCTTTGGAACTGTCTTGGCCCTCGTGCCATTTTGTATTTGGTTTTGGGAAATAAAAGCTACACTGAGTGAAATGGAAATCCGCGCCTGGGCCTCCTTCCTGCACGGGAATGCACCAACCCTGACAATAATTATATGGTTGGTTTGAAATGAAGTACAACAGAAACTTGTTGAGCCAGAATTGTTCATAGCAGTGGTAATATAGTACTATAGTGCAATAGTACAATCACTGTGAAATGATGCGCAATATTTTCTTTCACATTATATTTCACCCACTGACTGGTTTTACATGTATGTATGTATATATATATA
>JBBJLS010072395.1:0-29896 GCA_037577275.1 Bryconaethiops microstoma
GTGTGGTTGTGTGTGTGTGTGTGTGTGTGTGTGTGTGTGTGTGTGTGTGTTTGTGTGTGTGTGTGTGTGTATGTGCTACTCAGAATTCAGCTGGACTTTAAAACAGCACAGTGTCACTTCTGGCACTCAGAACAGAACACCAACCAAAAACATCCAGCCAACAGCATCCTGAGGCCAGAAACTGACCACTGATGAAGGCTTGAAGATAACCAACACAAGCTGTGCAGCATTAAATGATCAATCATTTTAAATCTGTGAGGTGTAGCAACAGATTATGTGTGTCTAATAAAGTGGACAGTGAATGATCAGAATGTTTAAAAATTCAAGCAGCACTGTTTTGTGTGATCCACACTGTAAAGCACACATACACTAACATGCCACTATCATGTCGGTGTCAGCGCTGGGCTGAGAATGATCAACGACCCAAATAATACCTGATCGCTGGAGGTCCTGACTATTGCTGAACTGGGTAAAGGGGGCTAACAAACGATGCGGATAAACAAATGGACTACTGTCTGTAATAATAAACTATGAAGGGCTCCTTAATGGTCGGTGGTGTTGATGACAAAATTAGGAATGTAGATACAAGGTAGGAGTACATAATGAAATGGCTTATCAGCATATGGCAGGGCTCTAAACTGGTTCATGCAGCTAAAAGTAGGAGTAAAAAAGCATCCAAAAACGTAGTTATCCTTTACTCCTACAGAACAAAGACATTTATTGTAGCTGTCTGTTAAATACATTTTTTGTACTCTGAAGCCCACTGGTGTATTTATCACACTTGTAAATATTTTTATGAGTAATTTAATTAGTAATTACGACCTATGAGTTTTCGCTTTACACTCATGTGATCATAAATCATGATCCAAGAAGCTTTTTAGTCAGCTGGCATACCCCTGCATTTCTAAATGGTACATTTGGTATGTCTATTAACATGTAACACTGCATTTAGATTTCTTAACAACTAATGACAAGTTATGAGCTATTTTATAGGAATATCTTAGAATAATTCACTGATTCAGAAACAGTAACATTACATAGCCTGTGTGTTTGGACATGAATATAAACCCCAGGTCTAATATAACCTACTTTAATGTTTCAGTTACATACAGTTTAAGGAAAATGGAGAGAAGTATGCCATTTTCCTTTTGTTGTTCACCATTTTTAGGGTGGGAATGCCCGCTATTCACATGTAACCTATTTTTATGTATTTTGTTGTGCACTTTTGAGAGTTTTTTTTTCTTCTTTTTTTTCTTTATTCCAAAATGATATAAAGTTTATCTAACCTTACTGTCTTAGCAACAAAATAACATGTTTCTGGGCAGAGCAAAAAAAAAAGAAAAAAAAGAAAGTCAATTGGAATATTGCCAAACTGTGGGTTTGCTATTTCTGGACACTTGAACAGGTCTATAGTTGAAATTTCAGTTCATCTTTGTTTGTTTTGCAGTTGTTTCCAAGGCCTATTTGATAGTTTCACATTTCTTTCACCCCAACACATCAGTTATGATAACCATGAATGCTTGCCCTATGACCCAACTTCCACTCTTTGCATGCTTTGGATCCTCAGAAGGAACTCATTCGCTTTGGTAGTTTGGCAGAAGATCTTCATCTCATCTAAGTCTTTTGTTCCAGCCCTGATTTAATTTCTGAACTTGCAGATTCCAAATTAGCCTCTCTTTGTACAATTGAGGGTTTTGCATAACTGAGCTTTGGAAGTCCTTTGTGGAAAAAGGCGAGGTGCTGACATGTTCACCCCTGCGCAGCGATGCTTGTTGGAAACTTTAATGGCAGTTCAGTTTTTCTTCTTGTTTTTGCAATCATTTGCTGTGGTCAGCCAGCTCAGCACCAACTGGTAAGTGCACCAGTGGTCGTGTGTTTGTTGCTTTGTTTTTTTGTTTTTTTTTCTTTGTTTTTGTTGCAGAACATCCCATGCTGTTTTTAGTTTTGACTGAATTTCTCGTTCTTTGAACATATTGTTGTCTTTCAGAGAAATGTTTCTGTTAGGCCAGCTGACTCCAAAGGCCAACACCAAAGAGAAGACGTTTTCAGCTGTTATGCTTAGTGCAATAAGACACACCTTACCAGCAAGAAACACCTGGAAGCTAAGGACCCCAGTACGTTGTGTTACATTTCCCAATTCATCACCCAGCTTTTCACTACAGTCATACAAAACGCACCATTATCCCAGGACAGAATAATATGGGCACACATAAAGGTTCGAAAATAAAATGTGGCATTTGGTACTGTTGCTTCTTTGTCAGCTTCTTATCTCAATTCCACAGTCTCTCACTATGCAGCCAAGAAAGCACTCCATTGCCCTAGTGTTTATGGAGAACACTGTCCACATGGATGTCGTTAGGTATGATTTATGACTTGAAAAGCAGATTCCAAATGTAACACTGTCCAGCTTGTCCTTGAGCCTAATGATGAGTGGACTGGCAAAAACAGCTATAGAACAGGGGTCATCAGTTCCAGGTCTGCAGAGCCTGCAGGGTCAGAGCCCTGGACAGTTTGGAAGGTGTTATATCAGGGAAAACCCCAAACTGTGCTGATTTCTGGCTTTCCAGGACCGTAATTAATGACCTCTGCTCTAGAACGCGCAATTTTCTTTAGTTTTGTCCTTTCTGCTTTCTGCCCTCTAACCAGTAGATGGCAGTATTAACTTGACATGACCCACATGCTAACCTTGTTGAGAGTTTATTAGACAAACCTACCACAGGGGCTACCTCGATCATTTAATATCAGGGCACTTTGTAAATATAATGCTACTGACTTCTGTTCATCTGTTGTTGTGCACATTCGAGGCCCTTTTGTATCCCATCCAAGACTTTTGGCACCAACACGGTAGCTGCATGTTAGTGTGTGTGTTCCATAGGAAAACTTATCAATTTTCAGGCCAAGAATGCTGGCTCAAGCCAGGGCATACACACATATATAATATATACATGTGTTTTCACTAATTGTATACAAATTATGTTGCAGGTAAATTGAGTCTAATATGCTAGTAAAGTGCAAGTTCTCTACTGGTCTCAAAAAAAGGGGTGCTGTTAAGCCTGGGCATCCCGAGCTACGACCTCAAATGTTTGAAATATTGAAATATATACATAAGTTATTAGAGATATTCCAAATCGATGTCAAACGAATAAGCAACTCACCTAAAACGTAAGTATTTTTGTAGAGCGCGCACACACACACACACACACACACACACACACACACACACACACACACACACACACATTACAAACACTGTGTATGCACAGTATGTTTCCACAGCATTTATGTCTTTCAGGTCTTTTTGGTTCTGTTTAGGTAAAATCAACTGTAAGAACAAAGCAGGAGGCAGAACCGCACTCTTTTTGTAAGCAAACACCAAAGCTTCTGGGGCTTTTTTGCCTGTATCAATGTATCAAACCTCAGAAAGACAAAATACCATGGTACATCATACAAGACGGGTTTATCTTTTGAGTCTCTTATCACTTTGATAGAAGTTCAAGGTAGATGTTTTGACGGAAGTATTTTCATCTCATCTGGATTTGTAGATGTCATCCTTGCTTTGTTTATTGGGCATTTGGGAATCGACTGTCTGGAAAACCCCTTTGTGACAGTGTTCATCATAAAAAGCAACATAAAAAATATGGGTGAGTTGAATTGACTACCTCTAATTGTGCATGGAAAAATGTGAGCCATCAGGTCAATTTTCCTAATAAAGTGGCCAGGAACATTTTCTTCAGCAGCTGTTGTTTATTTTAGTCTGGGTGTGCTCTGACAATGATATAATCCACCCGTCTCCATCACAGAGCATATGCTGCTCTGTAATCAGAGAAAATAGAAGGACTTTTGAGCTGCTTGCTAGTGCAGGAATGTGCCCTTCTTGTTTATGACTCAGCTCAGTGACTGGAAGCAGTGGACTGAGCAGAGAACAGATCTGCTTGCTGGGAGGTGGCATGAGTCTAACACAATCTGCATGATAAATACGATCTCAGGACCAAGGACACACCGCAACACACTGCTCTCCACACACAATTAGACTCTGCATTAGACCTCCACGTGCTCACAGAAGAAGTCCCCCAGACATGCATACATTTGTACATGGATGCACACAAGCATGCCAGTGTTCATTGTTGAGTAAACATGCTTGAAGTCTATGTTTGAAGTCTAATTAAATCTCTGCCCCCAGCTGGACGTAGAAAAGTTGACTGCGGTCACTGAAGCATCTGTGCAGCTTTGTCCAATAAAGCCCCCTGCTGAGCCCAGGTCCCATCACTGCTGCACGCAAACAGTACAGTCTGAAAACAGAATATAATGCAGTTTTGTTTGGTGGTTTTTACCTATATTTGTTGAACTTTTTACCTTTTTTCTATTATATTTTTTGAAGGGCTATGCAGATGGAAACTTAATGATAGACTATGCAGATTTATTAATATTCACTCGTCTGTTTTTTCTTTTTGGCCTTATAAAATTCCAAATGATCTGTATTACTTGGTTATCAGGGTTGGGATGTAACAATGATTGAAAGTATTCCGGATTTAGGAAACAGAAATGAAATCTCTATTCAGTACACATTAGGTTGTAAGAAGACAATATAAAATGTATTTTTTACTACATTTTAGGGGAACACTTTTAGAATGTGTTTCTATTTGGGGAGCAGGGTGATTTTTTCCCAGTTTATTCACTAGCTAACATGGCATATTTGAACAACTCGACATGCTGGAGACCATCCTACTCACCAAGACTCTGGCTAAGGTATCTACAATGGATTGAACTTCTCCCCATGATCTCGCCATGACAGGGTCAATACTAAGATAGCTATGCTACTCGGGAGACCTTTAAAATACTTACATAAAAAATTAAATATTTAAAAGAAATTCTATCAGTGCTTGGTTATTAAATATTTTACCATCAGTACACAGCATAAAATAAATAAAGAGACAGACAGACAGACAGACAGACAGACACTGAAGTTCATGGTAAAGCCCTTAATAGACTGATACATTTCTCTCAGCATTACCGAGCCCTCAAAAGGGGGCTCAGTGGACATCTTCTCAATTAAAATGTTCAGCAAAGACATACAGGTGTTCATGGGATTGTGGAAGCAGTAGTGAACAGAAGCTGATGTTGAGAGGGAACTTAATCAAAATAAGCACATCTATTTTATTAAATATAGTAGTAAAATGACAAACAACCACTAAAAGCAAGGAGCAGTGGGGATTAAGTAAATATTTCCCCACAGGTTATAATTCAGAATATTCTAAATGTATTCTAAGTGTATTTGGGGTGTGTTAGTGAATTCATATAGGACAGTGTATTCAGTATTCAGCCATCTTTGTTGATTAATTACATAATCAGTACTGACAGTCCTGTATGGTGTACAAAGTTTGACTCTTTAGTTGCAGTGGAGCTACAAGGCTAATTAAGCTAAGACGTAATGGAAGGTTATACCTCACTAGTGTGTAAACCACATAGCTAAATATTGCACACTTGCTTTAGACCACACTGGATTAAATAATTAAAAATACATTTCTCACAATACAGAACATACTGTTATCTATAAAAGGATAGACAAACGTCAGGCTTCCGCATAGCTCTGAGTCTTCAGGACATGTGTCTGTCCAATTTGCAGATAAGTGTGTCATAGTGTCCAAACCACATAACCTATGACTTTAAGCTTGTTAGACCCGCTCAAGCCCAGTCAGAAACCCCGGCGCCAGTGCCCCCCCCGCTTATAATGACAAGCCCCACGTCCTACTATGCACGTCATGAACACAAGACTGTAGCCCATATCTAACTAATTCTGAGATTAACGTGTGCGCACTGAGTCATGGCATTGTAATCACCTTGCGGAGGGGGTGATTTAAATCTGCATGCGTTGTGGGATAGAGGTGTTCAAACATTGTTGGTTTAATAGGGGCGAAATGAACGCGCAGGGCTGGAGATGTTCAGAACAGTCGAGGGGGATGTGCACACAGAGAGGGAAATAGAGGCCACGCTATGACCTTGAGCTCAAAATCTCATCACAGAGCGCTCGTATTACAAGAAGAGGCAGGATTACTATTACGGAGGCAGGAGAAAGACCCTGTGTCGTCT
Source organism: Bryconaethiops microstoma (assembly GCA_037577275.1). Taxonomy (NCBI): domain Eukaryota; kingdom Metazoa; phylum Chordata; class Actinopteri; order Characiformes; family Alestidae; genus Bryconaethiops; species Bryconaethiops microstoma. The sequence goes on from JBBJLS010072395.1 coordinate 6,088, forward strand.
TTATGGTATTTGCAGGCAGCTTATGTTGGGACCATTTCAACTGCTAAGCATGTAAAAAAAGGGAGAACTACAATAAGAATGCTGTTTTAACAGCTTTTAACTGCCCCCACATCAGCTATGTTTGATGTATTGCAAGATTCATGTCTTCATTCCCTCCTACCAAATATACTGATCAGCAACAACACTAAAACAAGTACCCGAAGAAATAAAAAAAACATTGATTATCTAGTTCCAAGGGGTGAGATATATTAGGTGTATAAGTTTGAGGAACATGACAAAAAGTTGATCGAGCAATCTGATCAAGCATCTGTTAGATGTGCTGAATAAACTAGTTCGATTCATGGATGGCCCACCTTACAGGACTCTGCCGTTGATGCCCTGTAAGGACTTGGTTGTCAGACAGACCTTCAGAGGTTCTGTGAAGTCAATACCTCAACAGGGAGCCATTTTCGGTGCCACCAGGGTGACCTACACAATATCAGGCCGCCGGTTTTAATGTTATGGTTGATCAGTGTAAACATGGCATCGATCCAGTGCTCAGTTTTAGTGGAACCAACATCAGCAGAGAATACTGGAACCAGACAAATAAACAATCTAATCTGAAATATCACAGCTGTGTCACATATTGTAAAACAAAGTAAAGGTCACTTGATAACATAAGAACAGAAGCTAGAACAGTGGGCAAGATGATGATATTTATTCACATCATGATAAACTGAGTGACATTATGCTTTTTCTGAGCATGTGGGTGGATATCAGTAGAATCTAAGAAACACTAGCTAGCTATGTGTTTCATTACAAAGAGTGTATTTAATCCTATTTAACAGGATTCAGCACATCAGTTTCTAAAATGCCAACTAAATCAAAACAATGCATTCATTTTTTATGACTTTTCCAGCCTGGCAAATATAGGCAAGGGAAGGCACGTTCATTTTTATAGCACATTATCACACACAGTGGTCATTCAGTGTGCTTTGAACAGAAGCATAAAAAGAAAACTAAGCAGTACAAGCCACCATAAAATTAATATAGAATGAAAATATATTTAAGATCAGTTAAATAAGTTAAACAAAGTAAAGAAAACAGTATACAAGAATAAAGCCAGGGCATATCTGACCTCCATGAGGAGCTGGTTCAAGCAGTGGGCAGCCTAATGACTAAATGCCATTTCGATACTGATCTGATCACCAGCTCCAGTCAATCTAAGAGACTTACCAGGCTGATATTTAGCAAACATTTTTAGGGCCCAAATTATTAAGTGACATAAAAATTAGCAATACATTGAATGCTGTATCTGATTGGATTCGAGTATAAGGACCTGATTGTTGGATTACTGTGCTCTCTTACTGGGCTCTGCTTTTTTAGTTTTAATTACCACTCATGCAGTAACGTTTTAAATAAACTATAACTGTCTAATGGTCTTTTTGAGGAGGCCAGTGACAGTAGGGTGTACAGATATGGATATGTTTCTCCAAATCTTGTTTTGTCAAAAAATCTCTAACCTTAGCTATGGTCTTGAGATGCCAGAATTCTGATTTATTTATAGCTTTAATGCGATCACTGACACTAATATCCCCATCCATGATTATGCCAAGATTTTAGCAATCTAAGAAAAAACTAATATCGTATTGCTCATCATGTATCATATAAGTATTGTGACATTATTTCTTTGATAATTTGCCCAGCGCTAAGGTAGAATTATAACATACATCACCCTAAAATGTGGTTTCTTCATGTGTTCTTTAGTAAAGGCAGTGGTTATACAGAGAACCATTACAAGTCAAAGAACTATCTGAATGTTTAAATAGTCCTTTGGCTGGTTAAATTATTATTCTCTATGATGGAAATCCTGTTGTATGTGGTTCTTTTTTTTTTAAGTTCTCTGGTTCAGTATTGCATGGAAAGTGGTTCAACTGTTGCACATGATTTCCAGATGACAAGTCATGTAGACAGCTGTATTATCTATGAGATGCTTTTATCATATTTATTGACTCAATGATGGTGTTATGTTGTGCTATGTATGTGTCTGTGTATCCATTTATATTTTTTTTGTTTATTTTATTCTGTGTTTTACTTTCAGGCATGGCATATTTTGTTGTACTTTGGTGTACTGAAAATAAAGTACAACTATCTACATATCTACCTCTCAGGAGCCATGACAAAATGCTTAATTTAAAATAGATTCCAAATGAGCACTTACTATCACATCTGTATTGGTATCAAATTGGGGTTGATTAATAACATTAAAATGTACATGCTCAATTAATTGACTTGACAATAAAGCCAAGATTGACAAAAAAAATTCTAGGTTTTCAGTTCTCATATAACTGTCACACCTGGGCTATGCCCGTTCAGACAGGAGATGCATGAGCAGAATTCCATTCTTTTCTCTTTATTTAACAAGAACATAAAAGTGTCACGAGGGCCCAAAAACTCAAAAACACAGGAACCGAACAGACACAACTCAGGCTTATGTGTTGGATGTCCCACAAACAAGCAAACACAAACAGGCTATTTATGTACAGAACTAAATACCAAACACATGTTACTAATTAGTATTTCATCCCTGGCCAGCCGAGAGATCTTACAGACCTCCCTGGCCAGGGATGAGGCCACACCCCCAGTCAACAAAAGAGTCCCTTAGTCCTGGGCAGCAGCGACCTCTAGCGGCCACTGACTGGGGATGTGACAGAACCCCCCCACTATGGCGCCACTCCGGGGCACCCAAAAAGGCCACCAAAACAAAAAGGAGGAGGCGGGGAGGAGGCAGAAAACAAAAAGGGGCTCCACTCGAGGGCACTTCCCAACTGTCTAGGGCAGGCCCAGCCTCTGTCATAACCTTCCTCGGGGGTCCCCTCTGAAGTGGATCCCCCATAGCGCCCCCCAAAAAATACTCGGGGTAAAGTCCCAGGGCACCGCTGGCACCCCCCCCACCCCAAATGACGCGCCACCGGAGCGTAAGGTGGTCCAGGACCCTGCCAAGGAGGCGGCGGGGGAGGTGGCGGGGAAGGCGGAGGCCATCCCAAGGCGGACAGAGTCCCAGCAGGAACCAGGGCCTCAGGAACAGGTGGCATGGTGGGAGCCGGGGCCTCAGGAACAGGAACAGGTGCCACGGCTGGAACCGGGGCCTCAGGAACAGGTGCCACGGCAGGTGCCGGGGCCTCAGGAACAGTTCCTGAGGAACAGGTGCCACGGTTTGAACCAGGGCCTCTGGATCAGGGCTTCAGGAACAGGTGCGAGGTGGGGAGGTGGCAGAAAACAAAAAAGAGCTCCACTCGAGGGCCCTTCCCAACTGTCCAGGGCAGGCCCCCCTCTGTCATAACCTTCCTCGGGGGTCCCCTCCGAGGTGGATCCCCTATATACTTGGGGGGAAAATCCCAGGGCACCTCCCCCCCAATAAAATACATGCCACCAGAGCATCAGGCGGTCCAGGACCCTGCCAAGGAGGTGGCGGGGAAGGCGGTGAGTCCCAGCAGGAACCGGGGCCTCAGGAACAGAAACAGGTGCCACAGCTGGAACCAGGGCCTCTGGAGCAGGGACCAGGGCCATGGCTGGAACCGGGACCTTAGGAACAAGGACAGGTGCCTCAGCTGGAACCTTGGCCTCTGGAACAGGGACCAGGGCCACGGCTGGAACCGGGACCTTAGGAACAAGGACAGGTGCCTCGGCTGGAAATAGGGCCTCAGGAACAGGGGCCATGGCTGGAACCGGGGCCTCTGGAACAGGGACCAGGGCCACGGCTGGCACCTGTTCCTGTTCCTGAGGCCCCGCCTCACCTGTTGCTGAGGCCCGGCTCCAGCCGTGGCCTCCGGAACAGGTGCCACAGCGGGAGCTGGGGCCTCAGGAACAGGGGCCATGGCTGGAACCGGGGCCTCAGGAACAGGGACAGGTGCCACGGCTGGAACGGGGGCCTCAGGAACAGGGACCTCAGCAACAGGTGAGGCGGGGCCTCAGGAACAGGGACAGGTGCCTCGGCTGGAAACGGGGCCTCAGGAACAGGAGCCTCAGGAGTGCAGCTGGCTGGAGATCCAGAAGTGCAGCTGGCCAGAGCCACTGTAAAGCTGCGGACTGGAGCCACTGAAGAGCTGCAGACTGGAGCCTTGGAAGCGCAGTGGGCCTCTGGAGCCTCAGGAGAGCAGCAAGCTTCTGGAACAGGAGCCTCAAGAGTGCAGCTGGCTGGAGTCCCGGAAGTGCAGCTGGCTGGAGCTATTGTAAAGCTGCGGACTGGAGCCACTGAAGAGCTGCAGACTGGTACCACTGGGAAAGGAGGCTGAAGCTTTCAGGGAACTGGAACAGGAGGCAGAAGCTGCCGTGGGCTGGCGTGGGAGGCTGGAGCCGTCTTGAGGTTGGCACTGGAGGCAGAGGCTGCCGTGGAGCCCGCATGAGAGGCGATTGCCGACTTGGGGCTGGCACTGAAGGCAGTGACGGGGCCGCTTAGCTTCCTTTAGCTCTGAGCTAGGCTCGGTAGCCTTCTGTAGCCCCTGGCAAGACTGCGCCATGACTTGGCTCTGTAGCACGGCTGCTGGGGCGGAGCTTCTAGACTCTGGGCCAGCTCCGTGAGCTGATCCAATCAGCCCCCAGTTTCCTCAATGAGTTGCTGGATCTCCTCAGAGGCAGCAGTGTCCACAAGCGAGGCCCACGGGTCAGACACGCTCTCCTGGAGCACCATAGCCGTGATGGTGCAGGCCAAGTCCTTTATCAACCATTCCTGGGAGAACGCAATAAGCTTGGCAAGGCTCCACCTCTCCTGGGGCTCACACGCCACTCTCTTCTTGTCTGCTGCGTCTCTTTGTTTGGTGGGACATTCTGTCACACCTGGGCTATGCCCATTCAGACAGGAGACACATGAGCAGACTTCCATTCTTTTCTCTTTATTTGACAAGAACATAAAGGTGGCACGAGGGCCCAAAAACTCTAAACAGAAACACAGGAACCGAACAGACCTCAGGCTTATGTGTTGGATGTCCCACAGACTAGCAAACAAAAACAGGCTATTTATGTACAAAACTAAATACCAAACACATGTTTCTTATTAGTATTTCATCCCTGGCCAGCCGAGAGCTCTTACAGGGAGGGGCCAGGGATGAGGCCACACCCCCATTCAACAAAAGAGTCCCTTAGTCCTGGTCAGCAGCAACTTCTAACCACCACTGACTGGGGATGTGACAATAACTTTTTCATGCCTTAAGAACCCAGTAGTTTTTTACCCTGACATACTGTTATCAAAGTCTTTTTTTTTTTTTTTGCATTACGGAATTATTCTGCAAAATCGTTGTAGTTATTGTTCTGTTATACCCATATTTTTGGTTGACATATAAAAAAATATTCAATTAACCACTATAATAATCACTAGATTATACATTTACTCAATTAATAGTAACTATATCAGATAACGACTGAGTCGGTATAGGAAATAAAAAAAATTGGTCTCACTTTCTAAGTGATTAGTCCTGTACCTTATGACCTTTGAGTGCAAAGCACAGAAGCTTGATTTGCTTTGGTTTCATGCTTTTGCTAGATCATTCTACCTTAAAAAGCCTTAAAACCTGCGGGCTTGTATTGATTCAGTGAATCTAATTAGACCAACCCTTAAGTGTCAATGGTCATGCGTCCCTTAGGTGATACATAAGTCGTGCTAATTAAAAATCCAAATGCAATTGAGTCTAGTTAGATTTATTCAATTTTCTTCTCCAAGCTGTTGCAAAAAAGCGTTAAAAAGCTGTGCTGACATAACACTGTGTACAGGTCACTTTGTTCAATGACTTCATTTCTTTCTCCTCGTCATGGGTGCAGGTGTCAAACAGAAGTGCCGAAGGCAAAAGTAGATGCACACATGAAATATCCTCAAGAAAAGGAATTTTTTAGATAAAAGGTCCCCCCTTCAGATATCACCATGGTTACAGTGCTTCACAAATCACGCCTGAATCAGATGCAAGAGAAACAATATGGAACACTGAGCTCTTCAGTGCTGTAATTAAGATGGAGATACTGGTGTGGTGAGACCACACAGCCTAGCTAGCTAAGCCCAGATGCATTACTGAAAATAAACAGAAGTCAAAGCCGCACTTGATCAGAGTAAGAGGACCGCCTGAAACAACTGAGCACATCCAGCAAATGATAAATAACGGCTGGTCTTTTTTTCCCTATTAAACATTATCCATATTTAATACATACGATCCTTCAGATCCACTCGCTTTTTCTCAAAGTGTAGGGTGTCTGTCTGTGGCTGGATTGTAGTCTCTGCGGGACTGCTCAGATTTAATCTTGCTAAAGCAGGGGCTAGGAATTTGAGGCTGTGAGATATTTAGTCTGACATTGAAAGAGGTACATGCAGGATATCACAGTTATTTATTTGCCAAACATCAGCAGTTTCTTGGTGCCAAAGTAAGCACACACATGGTTTCAACACCTGTAGTCTGGGTAGAAAGAATTTTATATAAGCATTTCTTAGAAGTGCCTTTCAGTCTCCTACAGTTTTCGTGAGGGATTTTTTGGCTTAATCATCCATACTGGACTGCTCCAGTAGATGGTGAAGTTTTAGATCCGGCTGGCCATTTCAAGTACCCCAACCAACATTTCACACGGTGTCGTATCTGGGTTCTGACCATTTCTGCCCATTTCCAGCTCCCTTTTGGCAACTGGCTCAAGTGTTTTAGATTTTTGTCCTCCTGCCAGATTCATTTGTGGTCCAGCTACAGTTTTGTGAGAGATGTGTGGTGTGATACATTGCGCCTTACAGCTGTGGTAATGTTCTTCCATTAAAAGGCAGCTTTTGCACTGATCATGACATCCTGCATTGTGTTTTAAAAAGAGAAAAAAAGTGGTCAATTCTGTCTTTTAATTTGTTCTTTCAATGAAATGCAAATGTATATAATTTTCCCCTAACCCCAGATCTAGTAGATCAATTATGACATTCAAAAACTTTGCTTCTTTAGTTTAAGGTAAGATGAGATAAGATAAACCTTTATTAGTTCCACAAGTGGGAAATTCACTTAGTAACAGCAAAAAGTGGACAGTACAAAGTTAACAGCAGCAAAATTGAGAAAACAGTAGAATAGAATAAAATAAAAATAGGCCAAAGTACTATGTCGCAAAATAGTATTAAACAAAAATAAAAATTAAAAATAACTAAAGCTAAGAGGCTAAAATTGCTAGAAGTCAATTATGATCCAAATTGTTGGTGACACAGTCGTGTCCATTCATTGCACAGTAGGAGCTGATTGCAGTCTGAGAGGGTTGAGAAACATTTAGGTAGCGTATTTATGAAATTTATTTGGTGACTATTGTCTAGAGTTTGTTAGCACCATTAGCCTCATAGCTCCAGTTCCAAACTAAAGAAAAAATAGTTGGACTCCAAACATGTCTTGGCTGATCAACCACTTAACAGCTTATATATGATGTTTTGTAAAACTGTGTTTCAATAAAGCAGTTCGAAATTCTTTAATTGTGCCTTTCAAATTAAAAAAATGGTCCTAAAATATGGGAATCTTTGTCGTGAACAAGCATAGTAACAAACACGTATAGATATAATTCTACTTCAGTCACCTCTTCTTGATCTGCAGCTATGCTAGTATTATCCTTTTTGTACATTCAATATGTTGCTTTAACCTACACAAGGCCCTTTATTTCATAACCATAAACACATGCAGTTTAGTAAGTTAAAGACTTTCACACAAGGTCCACCATGGAGCTTGTAAAAAAGAAAAGATTATGTAATTTGTGCTGGAAGATTCCTTACTCATAAATATACAATCTGCAACATTGTGGCCTTAAGGTTTTTCCAGAACACACTGTCCCAGGTCACTAGTAGCTTTTCTTTTTCTCTGATCTCTCCTTTTATAAATATATGCACACATTACCACGTTTGTGTTACATACAATTTCTTAAGTATGTTTGGACTGATTTTTATGGAATTGTCTGCTCTTCTAGACTGCCAGCAAGTTTCCACTTCTAGATAATCGATGGTGGTCTTGGTATGATATATTACAAATATATATAAACTATTGTCAGTTACTGTAATCTGGTACGGGGATTCTAGAAAAAGATATATATTGACATTGCTGGAAAATGTCATTTCTGGTTTTTTGGAAGATTAAACCATCTCAAACTGAAAACACAATCAGTGAAAATCCTGTAGTGAGATATCTGTTTATATATGGTTGAGAGGCAAAGCCTTTCAGCATGTTATTATATACTTAGATAGATGGATAGATAGATAGATAGATAGATAGATAGATAGATAGATAGATAGATAGATAGATATCAGAATTTAACTCTTTACAAATATTTTAGTGTTTGAATGTATCTGAGAATTCCATGTTAATGAGCATTAACTTGGTCTCAAAACTGAACTGAAAGGAAACACTGGTCAATAACTAAAGCTTCAAACACAAGAAAGTCAGTGACATAACAGAATTCCCGTGACAAGACTCCTCCAACCAGGGACCTTAAGGAACACTACTGCCCCCTACTGTTTAGGTCTGCTTCATTTTTCTCCTGTCTTAGCGTATAATACAATCCCAACAAGAGAAAAAAGCAAAGAGGGAAAAATGACCCTGACCCACATTGAGGTCATTACTATGCATACATTTATGAATTTGTTCCACAGCACTGGATTATCCATCCATCCATCCATCCATCCATCCATTTTCTACCCCTTTGTCCCACACTCGGGGTCTATAATTAATATGGAACTCTCAGTAACCACTTCGCTATAGGGAGGGTGTAGTTGATTCAAATAATTAGGAAAGTTATGAAATACTTTTTTTTGGCAAATCTTCCTACAGAAACAAATTAAAAAGAAGCAGAAGAAGATCAGCAGAAAAGGTAAAATAAAATGAAAGTAAATGAATTTATTTGGCCTACACTTTATCTGCCTAATCTATTTAGTCTTTTTCAGTTGTGATATTGCACAGCTTACTCTGAATACAGTGGTAGTGCATAGACACGGAGGACATGAATGATTCACAGTGAAACAAAGACCACAGGGGTACATGCTCATGTTTCCTGTAGTCTACCGTCAGAGCAGTTTCACTCCCTCTCACTTGCTGTCTTTTCCCACACACACACACACACACAAAGAGGGCAACTATCAAAATAGTAAAGTCCTCAAACTTTAAGTTAAACTTATATTACCTCAGACAACAGTGCTCCTTAGAAACTACTGAAGTAGAAGTTTTAAAGAAAAATCATTTTAAGCCATTCAGGTGTGTGTATGTGTGTGTGTGTGTGTGTGTGTGTGTGTGTGTGTGTGTGTGTGTGTGTGTGTGTGTGCGTGCATTACATTGGTGGCTGAGCTTATGCCTCCCCATACAACAGTATAATTTAATGTACTACTATATATTTAATTTTTTGTAATATATTGGCAGCATTTTTAAGTGGGTTTACTAATGCAACAGGCAGACATTGGAACAGTGTTGAGGGGATAACATTGTTAGTTTCGACAATGTGTGACTTCAAACTCCAAACATGTTGTTGCTCATGAGCTTTTCAGTCCACAGCTGTGATGGAACTCCTAAACAAATGGAAAGAGCTGAGCTGACCTTGATATTATTGTATTAGTTTCAAGACTGTAGCAAAAAAGACTCCTACCTTTTTGCCAGAGGGAATTACTGACATGAATGCATGTTAAATACAATGCCCATTGCTTTATCTCTTCACTTTCTTCTTGAGTTTGCAAAACTGCTGTATAAAAGCCAAATCATCATGACCAAATCATAGCTCTGATGATATGCTTACTGATTTTAAATCAATTTTTAAAGATTTTAAAGACCAGATCCTGGTCTGTATGTGTATGTATATATGTATATTATTTTTACTGTAAGTTCAATAAATATTCAGTCATATCTATACAGTTCCCCAGTTACCTTACTCTGTTTTTGGACTTCATGCTGATGGAAGCCTGGTTATTATATTTTTCCAAATAGAATGTATGATGAAATATTTTCAGTGTATTGTTCTTGGTTTTTTTGCATAGCTTGCAAGAGCATGACAAACTGTAACTGTCAACTGAACCAGCTGATGGGAAATAGAAAGATAATTCCATTTTTCTTTCTTTCCTTTATTCTTCGTCTTCTCTTTTTTTCCTGGGAATTTCCGAGCAAGACAAATCCTGGAAAAATGAAAGTACAATAAGTAAGTTACGGTAACTTTCCAAAAGGAACAAACACTCTCATACCGCTCATGAGTGTGGACTTTTCCTACAGCTGTATGCCTTTACACCTATGGTTCATTTACCAGAAGTATTTTTGTTTATTTCCCCCTCTGATAGCTGTGAGGGTCACGCAACATTTCCATAAACACTCGTGACGTTAAATGTAAAGGAATTTTTACATATGACTGACTGAAAATGCATGTATGTCAAAAGAGGAAGAGAGCCCATGCTTGTATGGTAAATGGCATGACGTTCATTATCTGTGTATGACACATGTGTGCACACTGTTTGAAACTCTCAAATAAGACCCACACAGTCGAGGGTAACTCAGGCGAATGGCTGAAAACGGCAAGTTTGATGATGTCACAGGCCGAAATAGCAGAAGTAAACCGCAGACAGAGCTACATTCTCACAGGAATCAGTGGGCCCAGTCAAAAAAACAAGCAACAGGAAAGCTCCATGCTTTTCACAATGCATATCTAAGTGCTTTCTACATTTCGTATCTTTGCTGTTGCACAAAGAGCAAACAGTTTCAAACTTAAGACCAGTGTCCATTTAATATAAAGCTTAATTATATATATATATATGTATGAGTTTAGTGTTAAATGGTAATGATGCATCAACCTAATCAACAATTAGGGGAAATAAACTGAAACACAAGTCAGTTTTGTTACTGTGCATAGTTATTGAATGCATGTTCATTTAAATCTTCTTCTTTTTTTGTTGTAAAAAGTATAGGAAGTAATATTAGTAGTAAAATTAAACATATTAGTAGTATTATTAGTAGTAGTAATAATAAGAAATAGAAAGTAGTAAGAGAAGAATTAAAAATAATAGTAGGAGGAGGAGGAAGAGTACTAGTAGTTACAGTATAAGTAGTGTTAAAAAAAGTGGTGGTGGTGGTAGGAGCAAGCGTAATAGTAGAAGTAGTAGCAGTGGCAGTAGTTGCAGCAGTAGTAGTAGTAGTAGTAGTAGTAGTAGTAGTAGTAGGAACAGTAGTAGTAGTAGCAGCTGCAGTAGTAGGAGGAGTAGTAACAGTAGTAGTAGCCATACTAGTAGTAGTAGTAGTAGTAGGAAAAGTAGTAGTAGTAGCACTAGTAGTAGTAGTAGTAGTAGTAGTAGTAGTAGTAGTAGTAGTGGACGTAGTAGCAGCAGCAGCAGTAGGAGTATTATCAGTAGTAGTAGTAGTAGTAGTAGTAGTAGTAGTAGTAGGGCTTCAAGAATTTAAGCAGAATTTTAAGTTAATGTTTACAGCCCACTGTCTGTGCTCACAGCACCCTTATGACATTTTTTTATAGCACTTCTTTATAGTACTATAAAGAATTCCTTTTCCAACCTTGCTGGGTGCCACATGAGTCTTATCTTCATTGTGTTACCTTAAAATAAAAATCTTATTTTTTCTCTCAAAGTGAAAGCTAATGCTCTCTCCACCCCTCCTCAACTTTTCTAGTTGTTCAACTTTTAACCTTTCAGTTTTCCCTACAAGGTTTTGTCCCGACAGTGGCAGCATCGCCGTATGCTCAGTATCATGTGACAAACTGTCATCTCAAGGTTTTATTTAACAAATATGAGTAATAACACCTGAAACTACACTATAGTTACTAAGTTACTAATCACACAACATATTTTTTTCATGAATTACTATAAATGATAGCGGTGACTACTATAACGCTAATACTGTGATCTTGATTTAGCTATAGGCCTTTTTTGGTTTAGGTATAGGTATAGGCAGCTTTACACAGTAAATCTTAAACTGAAATCTCATATCACCTAAAACTCATTTGAAACTCTCATCAGACACGACTAATACCGTAGGAGGTATTCGTTAAGTGACGAGTTGATTTCCATCTAAGATAGAATGGAACCCTTTCCATTGCTAAGATAGATGGAAACTACTGAAAGAGTGGGCCTTCACCTGGTGTTCCCTAATGTAGACACAGTCGGCAACAGACAATGCAGAAGCTGAGAGTTTCCAGGGCAACCCTGACATAAGAGCCTCCTCAGCTTTTGTGACAGGGTGGAATATAATAATAGCTTTAATTAAACAGAAACTATAGCTTCTCTTCCTGAAACTCATTTGACTATTTTTTTCTCTTTCTCGTTTAACTACTACACATATTCACCATGCTACATGTCTATAATGTATGTCTACATAGCAAACTGTGCTAGCCTCAAAAATATAATACAAGGATACACAGCTTCAGTCTGGATGGCCTGTTTTCAGCAAAGCTTGGCGGTTTCCTTGGTCAAACACAACTGATACACCTCATCTGTTGAAGCCCAGGTTTATTGGGTGCACTTCAGTGAGGGAACTACCAAACTGTGCCACTCACTGGTCCTTCAGGACCTGAATTGTGCGCTCTTGCAATATTAGTTTTTAGACTCAGTAGTGCTACAAACCACATTGGTTTTACGTAAATGCCAATACTTTTAACAAAAAGGGCTCAAAATAGTAGAAAACAACCCCATGTTAAGAGTTTAGCAGATATATAGACATACTCCTCTTCTCCACTAGATGGCACACTGTACAATCTGAACCAGACTCAGTTTCTGAAATCTTATTTATGCCTTTATTAATGCTAAACGAACATTGTATAGTACATCACGTCTTTTTTTACACAACAGACAAACTTATAGAAAATCCCAAGTTTAATGGTTTAATTCCATGTAATTTCATCTTTTTGTCATTTAAAGTTAAAGTTCTTTAAGTTAAAAGATTAAAACATATGTTCTTCCCAATTAATTTCAGTGAAGAGACATAACCACACAGGTCCTTGTGGAGAAAAACAAATGAAAAATGGTCGTATTTTTATAATGTGAAAATAATCATTTTAATGCATTCATAGAAGTGTTCTGCCTTTTAAATCAATATACCAAGATTACTTTTTCTTTTGTTAATTCAGAAAAAAATGGTAGCTTCTATGAGTGAGATTTTTTGTGTTAGTGCAGGCGTAGCTATTCATCATGCTGCGGTATCAGTACCACATCATGAGCCGGAAGCAGTCCTGCTATGTGACAGACAGATTATCTCTCAGAACGCTCGCCTTCAAGGAAGTGGATGTCCCTCGAACCGAACGACACACTTCCCGTTTAGAAGAGAATCTGACTGCAGACGTTCTTCCAGAGCATGTTCCTTTCGTGCAAGAATGTATCCACTGATTCATATGCAGTTTGACTCAGGGCCTACCCCCGGTCCCAGCTGCCGGGAAGCACTCAAAGAGTTAAGAGATGCATGAATGACTCACCGCAGCATGAGAATGTGTACATTCCTCTCAGCATCTATGGGCAAAGGCGGCGAATGTAAATTACGGGGTGGAACTGTAGAAAGATAACCAAAACATGATGGCAGGGGAAGGGGCATGGTAAACACAATCATGACGTTGGGTATTTGAACCACATCACAAAAAACAAAGGCCCACACGTCCCACCTGCCTCTCGCAGAGACTTTCCCGTATTTTATTCTTTACTGCATTTACAGTTTCATCCCATAAACCATCTTCGTCACGTGCCGTTTGTGCTAAGGGGTTGTTTGTGTAGTTAGCTTTGCCTAGCTGCTTCTTCTCAGTTATTAGCACATAGCTTCCTCCAGTGTGGCATGTCTTCTGTGGCCCTGCAGGTTTTGAACAGGCCTCACAGCTCAGAATATGAAAGAAGGGAGCATATATTAAAATTGACTTCAAATACAAACCAATGTAAGTAACCACTGCAGGCTAAGGAACAGATTTTCTTTTTTTAAATACGCTCAGTTTTTAGAGAGAAAAACAGGACCTTCTCTAGAGAACTATGGCTGGAATTTTATTACACAATGGTATTAAAGTCTTTAAGCTTTTTCTCTGTGGTATCTAGGTAGATATAGCTAAGCAGGTTCTCCCATTAGTTAGGCCTTCAGGTGTTGGATTGCCCAATATAACCACCATCTGGATAACCACCTGGTGGATAAGCATCAGTGTAATTAGAAAGTGAAAGAGAAATCAACCAATCAGGCTTTCATTTTCAGTGGGTGGGTTTAATTATGCGAAGGAAAGTGGGCCATAGGGTCCATGAAGGCACATTTCAGTGTTCTCCCTGCGCTCAACACACCTGAACTGACAAATCAGGTAAAAAAATTAAATGAAATTTTAAGAGTTTTAAAATCTTGTTTTGCTAATACACAGTGCAATGTACCAGCCCATTATTTCCATATGTTTTTGTACGTAATTGTTTCAGATCGGATTGAGAAAATTTAATGTGAGATAAAAGCAACCCCTTAAATGCCCCTTTAGTTACTCAGTCAACTCATTAACCAAATTTAATTGATTGCTTAATCAAACTGTCAGCCCTGTTGAATGTAAACATGACTTAAATACCTTTCCAGTAATGTGAAGTAAGTTTAAAGGTCTTAACAATCAGTACACTGTGCTGAAATTAGAAGAAATTTAATAGAAAAGACTTCAAAACTAATCCTCTTAGACTTCAGCAAACTGAATGGAGAGCAAAACTTGGACCAATCTTTCCACAAGTGGCTAGACCTACCAAAATTCCTCCAAGAGCACAGAGATGACTCATGTGGGAAGTCACAAAAGAACACAGATGTACATCTAAGCGGTTGCAGGCTCCTCTTACCTCAGGTAAAATAAGCTGGTCTCACATTTGCCAAAAATATCTTGATGAGCCCCAGGCCTTTTGGAATTAAGCACTGTGGACTGATGTGTCAGAAGTGGAAATTATTCTTAATAATTATTGTCAGGGGTCCGGTTAAAACAGCATTCCACAGTAAGAGCAGAACGCCAACAGTCAACCATGGTGGTGATGTTGTCAGGATGCTTTGCAGCTTCGTGGCCTGGAAAACTTGCTATTTATGCAAGTATAAATTCTGCTCTCCACTAGAAATTCCTGCAGGAGGATATCCAGTCATCTAATCCATGATCCAAACCTGAGAGGCAAAGTCTAATTAAAGCAGCTGTGCAAAGGTGGGCCAATTTCCTTCCTCCAGATTGATCTCCAGTTATAAGAAGTGTTTGGTGGCAGTTGTTGCTGCTAAGCTGGCACAACCTGATATCAATTTTAAGGCACAATTATTTTTATGACATAGGCAATACAGGTGTAACAAAGCTTTTCTCTCCAATAAATGAAATGAACATTTATAAACAGTGTTTCCTTTCCTTGTGCTCTTCTTATGTTACAAGGATCTGAAACCATTTAGCATGAGCAATACACAAAAGTTGAGGAAACCAGTAGCTGGCAATGATTTCTTAAGGGAACTGTAAAAGAGTCATAATACATTGCTTAGCTTCGCATTCGTCTCCTTTAATATAATAGGTTGCATTTATATAATGATTTGACAGCAAGGCCACCAGACACATTTTTCATAGTACTGGGGCAAAAACCTCACCATTATTGATTGCATCTAGGACACTTACATCAAAGAAAAAAATCCCCACTGACCAATACGCACAAATGGACAGAGAGTCAAAATCAAAAGCAGAGCCTGTCACAAACTCCACTTCTTCTTACGTGTGGGACTTTTCCCATGTGTCAACGCCCTGACAGTTTTCTCTTTCAAACTCATTAAAAGCACATTATCTTTAAAAGCACATTCTAGAAATATTTTACTGAAAGGAGGTTCAAACGTCACACCGATTGCTGCAACCCATAAGGAAAATTTGCTTTTTAAATAAAGTAATCTGGCTAGATTTCCCCAAACCTGTGGATTTGTGTGTTCTGTGCACTTTAATGCTAGCTTCTAAAATGTTCTAATCCAAGATTTAAGGAGCAGTGGGCCAGTTTATTACATTTCCAGATGTTTGTGTTACTTAAACATGTTACAAAGTGTTGCTAGACGAGTCTATTCCCTTAGAATATAACTGGGCGGAGTGGCAACAAGCCACTAGTGGTGGAGTTCATTTTTTGGTGGAAGAAATTGTGAATATTAAATGTCTTGAACATGTAAAACCAGCCATTATGGAAGTTCGACTTGTACATTTACCAGTACATGAGCACCCTGTCAATACAATTGACAATAGCTATGACTATTGGAATGCACTTTGGCGTCATTAGTACCTTCCATTAGTATCTTTACTGCTTGCTTACTCACTAATAGCTGACTGAAACTTTTCTCCAGCTATGTGGGCTGCATGCAGTAAAGTGAGGCATACGTTAATACATTTTTTGTCAACATCACAATATAATTAAATACTCTGAAAGCTCATAGAAACAGGAGGACAAATTATAACCTTAACAACTGTCTTAACAACTTACACCACAATTGCCTCTGTAAATACCCCTCTATTTATGTACGGCACTCCCTCTGTTCTGCTGCTGCTATTATTTGCACAATTGTTATTTATTGCTGTCTTCCTCCATTCTGCATTTTTGCACACCTAACAACAAAAAACAGCATCTGGAAAAATATTGTATTCATTCAAATGTTGACTGCACTTGATCAGATGTTTTGTTGCTCTTGTGTTTTTCTTGTACTCTTTCTCTTGCTCTCTTTACACTCTGTGTATTTTGTCCTGTCAGTACTTACGTAGTTTGTTGGTGTTTTTGTTTTTGTTCTCATGTTGCACCATGGAATGTTTATTTCACTGTGTACTGTGTATATGACTGAAATGATAATAAACCTACCTGACTTCACTCATAGCTTTCATTTCTAAACAAACATGGATGGCTTCCTTCTCAGTGATTAATAGAATGTATAGATTTTAATGGAATTTTCTGAACCAAAAATCTGACCATGGTTCCATGGGCCACAGTGCAACATATAGTATCATATGCAACCACCAGAGAAAAGAATGTTACTGCTGAGGTCAATAAGATAAACAAGGAATCCTCACACGGTCTCTCTGCAAAGATCACAGCCTCATTAACTTAGTCAAGATCTCTTACTCAAGAAGTCTTTTCTCATCAACAAATGTCCCAAGGCTGCCAGACCCCACAACCCTGCCCAACACACCCCAAACAAACTCCAGAATCCATTGGGAAGAACACAGAGGTTCTGCCCCCACTCTGCACAGCACTCTCAGTACCAGATTATTGATACCATACCAGCAACTGCAGGGGGATCCCACAGGGAGCGACTGAGTTGAAGGCTTGGCAAAAAATTTACATAAGCCAAAAAATACGCCTGCCAATATTCATGTTTGTGCTCAATGAGGACCCTCAGTGCCAGGATTGACAATAGTGCACTTCTTTGGTGTAATTCCAGACCCCAACTGAGGCCCTCTCTACCCTCAGCTGCTCCACCAATTGTGCAATCTCAATGAGATTAGGGTCTTGGCAGATAATCAGAGGGTCAGCCCCAAGAACCATTGACCCAGAGGTGCCCAGCTGGATTCATCTAACAAACACCTCCGTATCTGTTCTCAGTCCTCTAGGTGAAACACCTCTTCCAGGAAACACCTGCAGCACTAACACAACCCTCAGCAACCTTCAGGGTCTTATCATGGAAGGTCATGGAAAACACATTAGAATGTCATGCCCAAGTCTACAAGTTCTGCATGCAACTTTTTAAAAATAGCCTGATCCTGGTGTCTGGCCAGGTCCAGCTTTACACTTCTTGTAGGTTGGAACCTACTGGACCAAAGCTGAATCCTCAGAGTAGCAGCAACAAGTCTGTAATCAGAATTCACAGCCTTGGCACTTCTGTTGACCAGTTCTGCAGGAGCCTCCAGCAGATGTGAAGTATGCAACAACATATCTGGCTAGTTCAGCCATTGAGATTTTCCAGTTGTTTCATGAGCTTTTTTATTTTGTTTATACTGAGACCCAGATACAGCTGTGTATTAGTCACACATGACAATTTTTGATGCAGTTAAGCCTTTCTTTGTTCAGTTACAATGGCTAGCGTAATGCTAATTTCCACTAGTGAGCAGTGCCAAGCTAACTGTGGTGTGTTAACTTCACTTTTTTCAGTATTTTTTTAAGTTGTAAAGCGTGTTACTGCATATTTCTGAATATTGCTTGTTTGCAATATTGTTGAATATTGCTTTGTTAGCTGGTCGGCTAACAGGTTTTATGAATAAAGAAGTGCAGAACTTGTGAAATATAGCATGTTATAGGTTTTGTTAGGTATTTAGTGCCCAACATTACCATCAAAGCATATAACCATAAAGTTAAATCAGAGGCAAATGCAACTCATCAACTAAGTTGCCAACATATGAACATTTCAGTTTGTATAGAACAGTGGTAATAACAAATAAATTATTAGGTAGAATAAAACATTTTTATATGCAAACCTTATTTTATTGAATAAGCTTTGCAACTTTTGTTGGGAAGTAAGATAAGGCAGCATTTTAAAACTAGTGTTGTACTTAGCAGTCCATCCTTGCTGGGATTTTTTTAATGGTGCATTATAGGAATCTTCAGGGAACAGAAATTCTCAAGACATTTACGAAAAGTAGAAGATTTTGGGGTCTTATCTGTTTTTTTTGGTTATTTTTTCTGTAATTAGCAAGTAACTTGCTAGCAATTAGCTGAAGAACTTATCATTAGCAGTTATCATTATCATTGCTATCTTTAGCTGTTTCTTAGCAACAAGAAGACACACAGTTAAACGAAACCTTTGAAAACCACAGCGGTGTGAATGGCCAACAAAATAATAGCTGCCCTTCTCCATGTTCTCTCCCTCCCCTCAAATGAAACTGCTTTGTATACCCTGCAGCACACCCCTGTCTTGTTTTTGCATTTTGTAGACTGAAATGATGGCAAAATGGGCTTTGTTTAGAACAGTGATTACCCCTCTGGTCCTGAAGCCTCCCTTGCTCTGCACCGTTCAGTGCTTTCCATGCTCCCAGAACACCTGCTTCAACATTTCAGCTAATTAAGAAGCCTTCTAGGGGTTGAAGTTTGTGTGTGGGAGGAAGACCAGAGGAGCCTTCAAGACCAGCATTAGGAACCACTGAATTAGATGATTAATGTTAATTTAAAAGGGAAACTTTCTTTACCATGTGTACCATTTCAAATACCTACCAAGAAAGGCAGTCATTGTCCAGGTATTTAGTCATATTAGGCATTTCCAGGATGTTTCCTAAAATGTGCACTATCCAAATCTGATATTTCCTGAAGTTCAAAATAAGCAGGTGATAAACCGCTTGTATCAATTCCTTGGACCTTTTTGTTTAATTCGTAATTGCTTCCTTTTGGCCAAATTCCACAAAAACACAAGGACACTCAGATCTATCCAGATGAATTTCCTCCAGTCAAACAAAAACAATACAGACTGTTTTGGGTAACAAAGAAGGAAGTCATAATGTTGCCCACATCTGGAACCAGCTAAGTAAGCCTTTAATTAATCAGTTGGCTCTAGTTTTATGTTTGTAATACTTGAAGGGTGGTGGAACAGGTTAACTCTATATTATGTGGTTAATGGTATAAGTACTTTTTACTTTACTCTCTTCATGTTTGGTTAAATTACTTTCATTTATTTTAAATCTTACCTATGTTCGTCTGTACTGATTTTATTGCTTGCTTTATTTTTTATGCTTATTTCTAAAAAGTACATTGAATGACCTCTGTGTTTGATATTGTCCTATATTAATAAACTTGACTTGAACTGATACAAAAAAACTTTTGTTCTGTGTCTAGTCTGATAAACTGCATTATGTCTGTCTTAGTTGACCCTCTGCACAACAGCCACTGACTGTTGTTTTCTTTTGAATTAAATGTTTAGGTGTACTTAATTAGTTTAAACAGTATAGTTGTTTAATATAAAGGTTGTGTTTTTAATATTTGCCAACTTAAAGTTCCAGTTAACTGAGTGACACTGCTTGATATGCAAATTTAATTGTTTTATCTTTTCCTTTTTGGTACCACTTAAGACTTCAGTTTTCCCAAGCAAAAATAGACAGTTTTTTCCATACAGTGCTAGTTCTAGGCAAAGGCAACACAAGGATCTGCTTAGGGACCAAGTGAGTGAAGAGTGCCATTCTGCTAAAACCTCAATTGGATGCTGAATTAGTTCACAGGTACCCACTAGAGTTTATGCTGCAAAAGTAATGACTCCCTTTGAACAACATAAAAAACAGAGTTAGGCCCCTGAAGGAACGCAAGGAAGATGTAGATGGTATATGTTTGTGACCTGCTACGTAAGCCTGCATAGGTCATGGGAAGGAGAAACATCCGTTATATTAAAGGCCGGTTGTGGGAGTTCCACAGCGCAAAATCCACCAAAACAGCCATTATTAATAACTCAAAGCCCCTTGAAGAAAACAAGGTGAATGAAGCAAGTCTGTGAAATAATCAACATGCCATGATGAGTGGAAATTGTTCTCCGACGGAAGGGTGTCTTTGATGTTCACTGCAGCAGTCTTAACTTCCTGTGCTAGCGTATGTGCTTTTGTGCAGCTGCGAGTGAAACCGGCAGGTTAAGGTCTTATGGTCTCCCTCTAACAAAGATAGTGAATATAAAGAAACAGCCTACTGTCAAACACTTCTTCTGTAATATTTGTGACAGCTACCGCACTGCCTGCTGTTTATCTGGCTTCTTTTTTTACTCTCACATCTAATTTCTTTTTTTCCAGTCTGAAGTTTTATTGTAAGAGGGCTGTGTACAAAAGTTCTATTGTAAAAGGGCCATGTACAACAGTATAAAATTGTCTACTGTAGGACAGGGGTCTTGTGGAATGTGCTTAGTAAGGGGGGCTAGAGGCCTGCTCACGTTCACCACTCTTTACATAACTCAGGAAATCTGGGGAGGCTAAAAATATAAACATCTTACCATTCCACCGGTAGCCATGGTCGGAAACAATGTGCTGCTGCACCTGTAATGACAAAACCTGATCCAACAGCAACCTTGAGCACCATTGTTCCTTCTTGCTGATTTATTTTTTAATCCTTCTTCTGCAATCCCACTTGGAGATTCTTTCAAATGTGTTTTAGAAACGCATGATGGAAGGTAGATTTCATATTTGCAGGGAAACTCAGATTTGGCCTTTGCTTTCACGAGGTTTTGCAGACTAATCGCAGTAGGAGAGGAATGGAGCCGGCTGATATTGGCTTCATCTGTTTTTTTTTCTTTCACTTAAATGGACCATTAACTTATAGGAGTACCAAAGAGTTTCAGAATTTTTTTTCTCCTAATTTCAGTCTACACCATCTGCAGCGTATAGTTACCACCAACCCCCTTTACTTGAAACACATATATAGTAGAGGCCAGTGGGCAGTTGCTGTATTTAATAAGTAAAGTTCTAAAATATGTGGCTGCATCACACACTCCTCTGTTAGAGGACATGTCATAACATAAGCTGCTTGGGTCTTAACATTTATTCTATTATGAATTGTGGCTTCAGTGAATGATAATCACACACAAAAACTGCATAAGCATTTCTATCACTAGTAACACACAGCTGCACTCTTCAACTGGTAAATTGTGTGATTTGATATGAGTGGAAGTGCATGAATTAACGCATGAACACCTGAATAACTCCTAACTTATGTTAGCTAAGCCAACAGCCTTTAGAGACATGTCTGATGTAAAGTACTTGCCATTAATCCTGAAATAAAGCACTTTTTGTAAGAACATTAAGACAATCCAAGGCTAATCCGAGACTAATTTTCTTTCGGTAATTCTTAGAATCACAAGCCAGCAAAAAAACAGCTTCTTTCTTTGTCTTTTCTCAAATGAATTCATTCACAGTTAGACAGTTGACATCAATATTTTAGTAACAACATGACTGTACTTTCGATATGACATTTCTCATTATGACAAAGACTACTCTGGCATTGGTGATGATTCACACTGGTGTTAATTAATTTGAGTAATAATGAAACATATATTCACTTTAAAAAGATACATTTTTTGGTATTTTAGCTTTCCTATTGTTTTGAAGTATCTCTCCTCCTCCAGTGAAACTATGAATTTTCCGCCAGCTTTTGGCCATGAGTTCAGAGAGACTCGACTAGATGGAAACCATGTATTCTGCTGGTTATTTTCAGAATTGAAAAGCCCCCATACGGAACAAAGTGCCCCTGCTTAGGGTGGCTGGAAGATACAAACTAGGTCATAGACGTACTGTCTATGAGAGCGCAGATTACACAAAGGTCAAAAAAAAGGGCAAATCAGGAAACTTCAGCCTGGAAATGTGGACGGTGAAGATGGGTGATGTGCTATCTGATCAACTGTTCAGAGATTAAGTGGTAAAGTTGGTGACTTATTAAAAAAAACATCTGAGGATGAAAACAAATTGAAGGAAACATGTTTTAAAGAAAAATGGCGGCTTCTAAGAAAGCTGACGTCATTCATTGTTGTTGATTTACAGCTCTTCTTAATATTAACAAGTAGGTTTACAGTACCATAGTCATAGCTCAGACATTATATCAAGCTGTTGCTCTATTAAAGGTTTCATAGAAGTTCTGTAACATTTGGATTCCCCAAATAGGCCTTGTAACTGTAAAAATGTATTTCTGATTTTTATAGTTACAAATACAATCAAACGGTCGAGTGGGAAGAGGAGAAGGGTGTAAAACAAAAGAGTAATAGACAGTGTCTGAATGTATCACTCCTCCCATGGGGGCTTAGCCAGAAGACTTCCTTACTGTCTCACCCTTTGTAGCAAAATTGAACCTCACATGTGATGACGCAAATTAGTCAAAACCAATTTGTTGAGACTTTTGCAGGTGGTACCACTGTTAGCTTTCTCTCTCTCTCTCTCTCTCTCTCTCTCTCTCTCTCTCTCTCTCTCTCTCTCTCTCTGTCTCTGATTAAGAGTTCATAAGAAAACACATCAGCTTAATTGTTGTCCTTTTATTGTTTGTATTTTTGGGGGGTTCTCTTTTTTTCATTATTTGAAATCATTTAACTCTGTTCTGTTTTTCTTCCTTATTTATTTGTAGTAAATTCCCACCCACTGGCTATAACCTCCCCTAGGTAGGATGCTACCAAGGTGGGGGAGTGAAGGCTAACAAATGCTGTCTCTGAATTACATGAAATACCACTGCAAAAACTGTTAATGAAGTTTCATTGAACAGCTCAAGATGCTTGGAGGAGAGCATTAACTGCCAGTTCTGTTACATGGACTAACAGATGCGTATGTTGGGTAGAGTGATGTTCTTACCCTCCCAGAGACAGCAAGGCAGATTATACTCTTTTGAGCTACTGCTCATGTATTACCGTGGCATATCTGACATCCTTTTATGGTTTTAAAGATTCTCCTACAACAGGGGCAGCCTGATGGCCCTACTGTACTTAATATGTGAAAACATCACACGGAGACTATACATCTGTGGCTGCATTTGATTTCCCACAGATAATAACGATAGTTCTTTCAGACCTCCTTGTGAAAATAAAAGCTGCTGACAGTGAGATCTTATTCATGTTTCCTATGATTTCACATATCTTTGTATCTTCCTGTGTTATGTAGCAGATCCTACAGTTTTACTCATATGTTGAAATGCACTAGGAATGTGGGCCAGAGCCCAAAGCCACATTTTCCATCTGCACATTCCGCTCAGCCAAAAGGAAATAGCAGGAAAACTGGCACAAAGGAAGCAGTTCCTTAAGCGAGTTTGCTCTTGTATTCTTTCAGAAAGAACCACATTCACACAAGGCTGTATATTGAAAGTTGAGTCTTTTTCAAGTCTGAAAAATGCTTTAAAATATCCTCATCTGCCTTTATGATGAGGATGTAATTAATGTAACCATTGTATCTTTGGTGTCATCACAGACCTAGACCTGATTTC
>JBBJLS010072396.1:0-10412 GCA_037577275.1 Bryconaethiops microstoma
ACACACACACACACACACACACACACACACACACACACACACACACACACACACACACACACACACACACAGCCCTGGGGAAAGAAGGGGAAAAAAAGAGGGAAAGAAAGAGAGAAAGGGAGGGAAAGAAAAATAAAAACCAGAAACACCCTCAGAGCCTGCCAAAACCATAGAGAGAGAGAGAGAGAGAGAAGGAATGAGAGAGAGATTGAAAGAGGGTAAATTATATCCAGGCCGAGCAATACCCTTCAGACTGGCCCCGGTGTGTGTGTATGTGTGCGTGTGTGTGTGTATTAGTGTGTGTGTGAGAGAAAGAGAGAGAGAGACAGACATTGCTTGCAGGAGCGTGTGTGGCTGTAGACGTTTGCGTGTGAGACATTGCTCACAGAAAAGTCTGTGTGTCTGTGTGTGTGTGTGTGTGTGTGTGTGCAGACTGCAGTAATATGATCATGTTGACACAGCGCCACATCAGAGCTGAAGGAATGTTTTGGCTGCCGATCCGTCCCTGTTGTTAGGAGGAATAGAGCCACATATTGTGTGTGTGTGTGTGTGTGTATGTATGTGTGTGTGTGTGTGACTATGTCTCTTTCACGACCCAGTTTCTGAAGCATTAGTAAACGTGTTCAGAGCTTCCAGTAAGACACACTCAGGCCCTGTTCGCACCTCGGATGATCTGAAATGTGAATGGGGTGTGGTGAAGCGTAAAATTTCCATCACTCAAATCACCTTCAAAGGTGGTCAGGGACAATAATGCATGTAATCTGGACATTAAAGTGTCCTGATGCATCCTGGACAGTAACAAAGTACCGCCTGTATCAACCACTTCAGCCAGAAAATTCGTAACAACTGTGAGACTGGAAAACGTTTGATATCTGAGTGAGGCCAATGTAACATGAGCAAGGACATTTTGGTCTGAACACAAATATGCACTGAACTCCAATGGGAACTACGATACCATGCAAAAGTCTTCTGCCATTTTTCTCAGTGTTTGATAGTCTTTCTGCTAGCAACTTTACATTAAAATAAATGCAAACACACAAAAAAGCAATAAAAAAGCATCAAGATGCTTTATTTGTAAATGTAGTTGATATTGTGTGAGCTGGTGAGGAGAACAAAGGTTCGGTTCCAGATTTCTCCTCGGTTCCTCCAGCCGTTGTTTGGATTTGTGAAATTCCATTAGAAGCCCCTGACTTAATTCAATTTAACGAAGGACTGACTGAGTCAGAGCAGGTTTCTGATAGAAACTACAAGTAATACTGCTCTTACACAAGGAACCCACTCTCATACTGTACATAACAGGACTATTTACTGTGTAATGTTATTTGTATTTGTTAGTATATTTAGCAAAATGAATGGAGAAAATACTCACTGCTCATCTAACCAGTTTTTAAATATTATTTTCACAGGCGCCTAAAACTTTTGCACAGTACTGTATGTAAGAAATCCGAACATGTCCCGGTGTAAATGTACGTGTGCCTTTGTTGTCCGTTGTGATCAGCAAAGACAAAGATACTAATGCAGTGGTCTGAACTGGGCCTATACGCAGTTGCTCAAACCCCCAAGCCACTAGGGGGCCCTGTGAGCATAGAAAAAATTAATCCTTTTTATCGTATTTTAATTCGGGTGACCAGATTTGAGCTTGTGAAAAAGAGAACACCCTAGTGCGTGTTTGTGCTTTGGGGGGGAGGTGTTGACCAATTAATTTTTTTTAAGGTTAAAATGAACAACCAATGACGGTAGGCTGAGAACGTGCAGGCTGAAATCAGGGCGGTATTCGAAGCCCAAAACTGCTACCCTGCTCAACAACATACCCCCCGCCCCCCTCGCTCTCTTATCTCTTATCTCTTGGATCCACTAGCGCGAGTGAATAGGCGTATAGGATAGTAACCAGTTTATGAGAGATGCCCATGACGTGACGAATGTTTAGGCAGCTCAAAATCCTGGACAATTCTAAAACGCCGGCCGGACGCAATTTCCAGTTTTCATAAAGAGGACATGTCTGGGGACGAGAGGACACCTGGTCACCCTATTTTAATATACTTTTATTTTAATTTAATATGCATTCCCCTGCACAGTGGCATTTTTTCTTCTGAATGATTAATTTGCATAAAAAATAATAGGATGTTAAAAGTCCCTGAATTTACTAACAATTAGGTGCAATAAGACAATATTTCAGGACATAAAAGGACCATGTGAATTAAACAAACGTCATGATTGATGCTGTCAATCATCTGTATGTGAAAAAAAGTGAGATACATCAACACAATTCTTGTCAAAAGATGTCCTGCAGGGGGCGGAGTCACAATTTACAAAATGGACAGAGAACGAAGACAAAACCTAGAAATGGAGAACCGTCCCTCTGCTTGGTCCCTCCTTTAACATGCCCCCGAAAGACCAGATCCATCTATAGAGCCCTACCTGAACTGCATGAGTTCCAGTGAAGCTTAAACATGCAGAATTTGTCCAGAAACCAAAGTGATCTGATGTGTAAAACCGGTTAATTTCATCATCAGTTTGTCCTGGAGGCCTGTTCACACGCAGCTCATCTAGAGTCAAAACATGGCAGCATACAGAGCTAAAACCTTAATCTACATCTTTATTATTGCATCACATATTTTAGCTTCTTTGTTATGATAGTTAATTATCGGCACATTTTTTTTTTTGCTTAGCTAAGCACTTCAGGTCATCAGAACATTTCATTGTATTTTTGAAAACAGCAAGAGTCAGTACAACAATGTATTAATGCAGTTTTTATATTTTACTTTTCTCTTATACTGTTGTTGGTATCTTGTATTATTTATGTGTTTTTTTTTTTTTTTACAGAATTTGAAAATAAAAGCTGCTGTTTTTATCATAATTGAAATATGAATGGACCAATAGAATCAGTCCAAAATTACTTCAATAAACATTTGGTCACCTTAACTCAGAGTAAAGGTTTAGAAGGGTTTTTCCTTCTTTTGTCAAGTTATAAGATACAAATGTTTGTACTATATTTATCATATTTATTTATGTTCTTTAAAACCCTGTGGTAAAAAATGCTGAACATTTCTTGTTTCAAGTCCTTAGGCCACATCTGGGCCGTATGTTTTTTGCAGCCCTAATGAAACACTGCCATGCATTGCGGCTAAGAGAGAATGGATAGAATAAGTAAAATGATGGATGTTGGAAGAAAACAGCATTTTAATCACAGTAGTTAAATGTTTTGTAGCTCTGATTGTGGACCCAACCTCAGCTGTTTCCCTGATTCCTAGATTGCACTAACTGAGATTCTGGAGTGTGATGCACTAAATTCTACACCTTATGCTCTGAACTTCTCAGTCAACTTTAAACTTGTTTCCATAAGTGATTTTATTCAGTTACACGATCTATTATGGAGCTCCACAGTAATGCGGAAGTCAAAAATTCTCTCAAGCTTTTTGTGTACCGCACAAGTTGGCACTCAGTCGGACCCTCTTCAGACTGGGATGGAGTGACGATGATGGCTTTCCTTTGTGCTCTTGGTGGTGTGAGAATGAGGGATCAATGGAAGGCACTGTGCCAAAGAAAGAAAAGTGGCACAGCGATCTCAGGGGGGGATACCCTCGATCTGCCCGCGGGCACCAGGAACAGCTGCCACAGCCGACCGCAAAGAGCGCACTGACAATAAACTGTGCAATAATCCGCACACACACACACACACACACACACACACACACACATACACAAATACAGTCTGAGCTGAAAACAATAACTTTCTCACACACATCTACAAATTCTGTGGCTGCTGCATCGCATATCCACCTCACGCACTTTTCTTGTAAAGGAAACGAGAGCGAGAGAGAGAGAATAAAGAAAAAGAGAAAGATGGAGAAGGGAGGAAATAAAAGAGAACAGAAGACAGAAACAGAGAATAGGAGCGAGAGATAAAGATAAAACAGATAAAGGAGACAGAGAGAGACCGAGAGAGAGAAAGAGAGACGGACCATCTGAGCGAGAAAGAAAGAAACTTAGCCAGTGTTGTCAGAGCGTGTCTAAAGGAATCCGCCTCATCCTGAATTCAAACAGTTAAACGGATGAATAGTGGAGTCTGTTGTTGTCTTGCAGCAGCAGCAGAGAAACAGTCAGTTTATTAAAAACATTTCTCCTTTCGTTTAGGGCCAACAAAACAGACACTGATACTTTAGCACACAGTGCCAGTACAAATTATTATTATTATTATTATTATTATTATTATTATTATTATTATCATCATCATCATGGACAGTGTGATGTTTAGTATAGTCTCCTTTTTGGGTGCATAGATCAAACTTTTGTATTATTATTATTATTATTATTTAGTGGTGCACCATGTGTTAGTATTGTGTGCTTCATTGGTTGGTCCTTTGGCATATTAGTCTGATACTATTATATATTAAGAGTATTATATCAAAAAACCCCAGTCAAATGACATGTTTTTTACAGATGCACAGAAAGACATTAGGCTGAAAAACACAGAGTATAAAACAGAGTGGGTCCCTCAGGCCTGGATCTCTTTTTTGCTCTGTTAATCCAACAGGATGGAGGTCTGCCCTGGACCCTCTCTCTCCACCAGGATCCAGACAGTCCTCCTAATGAGCTCAGCTGCTTCACACACAGCTTTTTTAACCTCCATAGAAAAGCACTGGTCATCATGCCAGTGGGCTAGAGGGGGATAAAGCCCCCCAGTGTTGGGCTGTAGAGATTCTTTGGGATGGTTGGAGTGGTGTTTGTGATCCAGAACTGATCATCCAACATCATTACCCGCCCTCAATAATGCTCTCATGCCTCAATGCCATCAAATCTTAGTAATGTTCACAGCACCTGGAGGACCCTGGATTTCAGGAGAGGCGCGTGAGGAACATGCCTCAGTACAGGCAGTACAGGTGTCTTGATGGAAGGTGGTGGTGGGGGGTGATAAAGTGTTGGCACCCCGTAGTTCAGGGTCCAGCTGTGAGGCTCGTGCCCTGCCATGCTGGTTCAGAGGGGCGCGCGGAGGACAAAAACATAAATGTACAGGATGATGCTCCTGGTGCACGACACGAGGTCTGGCTCATAAACAAAAACAACAA
Source organism: Bryconaethiops microstoma (assembly GCA_037577275.1). Taxonomy (NCBI): domain Eukaryota; kingdom Metazoa; phylum Chordata; class Actinopteri; order Characiformes; family Alestidae; genus Bryconaethiops; species Bryconaethiops microstoma. The sequence goes on from JBBJLS010072396.1 coordinate 5,067, forward strand.
TAACAACAACAAAAACCAACACAGCAGCTTGGAACGCGTTACACCAGTTTCCTGACCAACTGAGCATTAAACACACACACACACACACACACACACACACACACACACACAAACTTACCTGGAATGTGCAGTGATGTGTTTTGACGGGACGAAAATGATGCAGCGGTGTAAACAAAATCCTCCACACACACAGTTCCACGCGCCTAGGGTGACGAGGCAGTCCAGCCTCGCGCGAGCACGCACTGCTTTATGTCCCTGTCCGCGACCGTCATGCTGTCTGATGAGCAATGATGCAACTCACGCGTGAACGTGTGTATCAGAGAGTGCGTGTGTGTGTGTGTGAGAGAGAGAATGTGCAGAACTCTCGAGGGAGAGATTCCCGCGCGATGTGTTGCTCAGGTGCTCGCAAAACGCGGTCAGTCAGTGCTCCTCCGTGAGTGTGTGTGTGTGTGTGTGTGTCTCCCTCTAGTCCCTCCTCCTGCTCTGATTCAAGTCCGTTACGCTCTTTCTCTCTCTCTCTTTCACACACACCCACTCACTCTCTCCCTCTCTTTCTCACATACCCACACACACGCTCTCTGTCTCTCTCTCACACACTCCCTCTCTCTCACATACCCACACACACTCTCCCTCTCTCACACACTCTGTCTCTTTCTCTCTCACACTCGCACTCTGGTTCTCTGTCTCCCTCTCTCTGTCAAACACACACACAGTCTCTCTCTCAATGGGCACATGAACATCAGAACTGGACCATTGAGCTATGAAAGAAGGTGGCCTGGTCTGATGAATCACGTTTTCTTTTACATCACATGGATGGTCGAGTGTGTGTGTATCGCTTACCTGGAGAAGGGATGGCACCAGGATGCACTTTGGGAAGAAGGCGACTAGGAAGAGGCAGTGTGATGCTCTGGGCAATGATCTGCTGGGAAACCGTGGGTCCTGCATTCATGTGGCTGTTACTTTGACACGAACCAACTACCTAAACCGTGTTTCAGACCAAGAGCACAGTATTCCTTAATGGTAGTGTTCTCTTTCAGCAGGATAATGTGTCCCACTGCACTGCAGACATTGTTCATGGTTTGAGGAACATGACACCTAACATGGTCTTTTTTCTGCTTTGTCATATGTGAACACACCACAGCACAGGAGGGCATGTAGACAGCACAAAATTGTTCGGTAATTCTGCTGCACCTGAATGAAGCAGTGGGCAGCAATGTGTGAGGATGGTATTTTATTCCTCAAGGGTACCTCAGTGGTGGGATTCGAACCCACGACCTTCCGATCACAGGGGCAGCACGCTAACCACCAGGCCACCTGCTGCTCAGTGTATGTTTTGGAGGACCAAGGAGGACCTACACGTGGTTTTAGTGTTATGGTAGACATTTACAAGTGATACATAAAATATAGTTTATTGTGTATATATTTGTTGCTTCCGTAAGGTTTTTCAGAGTCTCTGTTAATGAATGAAAATGGCAACATAGCTTTTGAACTCATTTTATGTTATTAATAAGAGAAGCAAAGTCCCAATAAAGTATGATTGCGAGCACAATATTAAATTAGGTGACCAGATCCTACGGGAACCACAGTGACTAAAATTTCAAACAGAAGGATGGTCAGTAATTCTGGCTCCATCTTTTGGCTCTGCAGGGACACTGCACCACAGTCCATCCCCCTCATATTAGTGTAAACACGAATGATCAAAAAATAATAATTTAAAGACCTAGTTCAACAAAAGAAATCCAGGTCCCCCAGTTTCCCCCTCCCCCTTACGTCAACAGTAGTCAGTGAACTGAAGTTCGCTTCTTCAGTTTGAGCACTGAAGCTACAAGACTAATGGAGCTAACAAGTGAGGGAGCATCATACACTTACCTAAAATATGTTGTTCAGGAATTTCTACCAGACTTTATTATGTGGTTTCTTAAACACTGTTATCTATGAACATGAACTGAATTCTCACTTCAGTGTGACTGTTGCTACACTTGTATCAATACTAAGGTACTTTTGTGAACAACAGATGGACATCATGGACTAATGGGCTGATATTAGGACTATAATGGACTAATATTAGCATTCTGTGATCAAAGTGTTGAATTGTTGAAAGAGATGTAGTTAACAACTAACAGAAACTTGTACCACTTGTGTAAACTTGTAGTTAGCATGGTAATAACTGCGTTCCAAATAATCACATTCACCTCAAAGCACTCGAGATCTCCAACAGACTTGCTTATGTGGGTTCTGATGCTGTATCAACATACACTATATTGCCAAAGGTATTGGGACGTCCGTCTTAATAACTGAATTCAGGTGTTCCAATCACTTCCATGGCCACAGGTGTGTTAGATCAAGCACTTGCAGACGGCTTCTACAAAAAATAGTGAAAAAATAGGTGACTCTCGATAGTTCAGTGAATTCAAGCGTGGTACGGTCATAGGATGCCATCTGTGCAATAAGTCCATTTGTGAAATGTCCTCTCTACTAAATATTCCATAGTCAACTGTTAGTGGTATAACAGCCCAATAGAACACCTTTGAGATGAACTGGAACGGAGATTGCGAGCCAGGCCTTCTCATCCAACATCAGTGATTGATCTCACAAGTGCTCTCCTGGAAGAATGGGAGAAAATTCCCATGAACACAATTCTAAACCTTGTGGAAAGCCTTCCCAGAAGAGTGGAAGCTGCTATAGCTGTAAAAGGGGCGGACCAACTCCATATTAAAGCCTATCTATTAAGAATGAGATGTCATTAAAGTTAATGTGTGAGTAAAGGCAGGTGTCCCAATACTTTTGTCAAGAACTTAACATGAACTTGGGTGCACTACAAAGATTTTCGTCCATTTCCCCCTTTTACTTGTCGGCCACACTAGCCTTGTAGCTTCAGTGCTCAAACAAAACCTCAGACAACAAACATAGGTGCGATCTGTTTCACTTTATGCATATGCTGCTCCCCACCACTCCTTTTCTCTCAGAAATGATTTAGCGCGGGATGCTGTTTATGAAATAATTATCAGCACTTTGGGTTCTGCCGTGTTTCGGGGCCGTTCTCTTTCTGACAGCAGCTCCGCTCCTCCGGGAAATGTGTTAAACTTTCATGGACCTTCTGGCATAAGCTGTTTACATGCTAAACCGGCGGACAGCAGGCTAACGAAGGCGCAGAATAAACCTCCGGCTCAGAAAGTTAAACCAAATGTGCTAACGCGGTTAAACTTTACTAGATGCTTGTAGCCACCAATTATAATGCCATCATTTCCTTAAAGCCAACTGGTGGCTGTTCGCTTCAGTTAGCATTAGCATTTTTCTGACCAAACTGTTTCTTTAATCAATTTGTATGATGAAATAGTGCAAAGTGAATTGGTGGCCGTTCTCTTTTCTTATGGAAACATTAGTCTTTACTAGTTAAGCTGCTGTGTGATGTCATTAACTCTGAGCTAGCTGGTAACTGTTCAGTTTCATTTAACAACAGATCTTCTTGGCTAAATTGTTCCCTTGAGCAATTTGCATGACATTTACATAATGCTAATTAGTGGCTGTTGCGTTCATTTTTTTGTATGTAAATTTGCCATACGTGAACACACCACAGCACACAGTGTAAACAGCACAAAATTCTTTCTCCGCATTTAACACATTCACCAAGTGAAGCAGCAGGCAATCAGGAACACAGCGCCCCGGGAGCAGTGTTTAGGGACGGTACCTTGCTCAAGGCTATCTCAGTAGTGCCACTAGCAGTCCTGGGAATCAAACCCACAACCTTCTGTTGCAGGGGCAACTCCCTAACCACCAGACCACCAGCTGCCCCTAATGTTTTATGGGCAACATTCGTTTTCTGACTGATTTGCCAATCTGCAAAATGGTATTAGCATAATATTAAGTAGTTATAGTCTGTTTGCATTATTTTTTTAGTAACATTAACCTTTTCTGATTTAATTGGACAAATTGTATTAGAACATTTGCATAATGCTAATTAGTGTCGGTTTGCTTTCAGTTATTCTTTGCAATATTAACTTTTTCTGATTAAACTGTTCCTTGAACAAATTTACATGATGGCATTTGCTTAATACTAAGTGGTAACTGTTTCCTTGCATTTGTTGTTAGCAACATTAGCCTCTTCTGACTCAGTTGTGCTTTTCCCCCCAGTTTGCCTAATGCTAATCAATGGCTGTTCACTTTCATTTATTTTTAGCAACATTAGCTTTTCCTGACTGACCTGTTCCTTTGACAGATTGGCACAATGGCTTGGAAAGCGATGGCTATTTGATTTCATTGTTATGCTGCACAGTAATGAGCCGGGGTGTGTGACTAAATAAACTTTCCATGGTGGTGAAAGACTGTTGTAGCTTCCAGATCCTGCTAGACTGAAGTGCTGTTTTGCTGAAGCTGCGAACTCAACTAAAAAAGAAGGTGAAAGGAAAAACTGCTCGGTGTGAAAAACTGAAGTGCGGTTCTGCTGAGTGGAGGGCAGAGAGCTGCACCTGGCTCAGGTGTGCTACTCTGCTATAAAACAGTAACGAGAACCGTGTGGCACTGGCTTGGATCCAAGGTGCCAATGTTGATCACATTACATGTACAATATTAAACTGTATACCCACCGCCTGGGGACCCCCAGCTTTAAGTAAGCAGATCAGTTTACTATAACTCACAATTTTAATCACCTAGCAGGTCTTTTAGAAGGACCATTGTACCTCCTTGATATCAGCACTCAAACCTTTTTAGGAGCTTAAAGCACCTTTGGGCCTTAAGAGCCTCAATATGAGCTTTTTAACAACCTTTTGAAAAAGACAACTGTCCAGTTATTATTTAACTGGGCGAGATATTCTGATGGACACCAAGCTAAATGCATGAGCGTATCATCTATTAAAGCTTATTTTTAAACTCACTTCATTGAAAATCAGCAGTGAAACATAACTCAGAAAGCAAATACGGCTAAATATAATCTTTTTTTTAATACGTTTTTGAAATTGCTACTATATTAAAATGCAAGCATGCCCAGTAAAAGATGATGGCATTCTTGGATAACAGTTTCTTAAGCATACCTGTATAGTGAGGTTATAATACATGCAGTGGCACTGAATAAAGTATTTATGAACAGCTTATTCCATCAATAGTAAGATGAAAATTTGCCTTATGAAGTAAATTGACATAAGGGGTTATTGACTATAGTGAGGGACATTAGTTCCATTGGGAACACTTTACTGAAGCGTAGTGTTCAAAAGGCTATGACATAATACATATGCTTTTCATTACAACCAATATAAACCAATGTAGATATTTATAAAGGCTGGTGTCTGTTGTCATAGCAGTGATGCCAAAACGAGGGGGGGGGGGGGTTGGGGGGGGTGCAGCACTCTAAGT
>JBBJLS010072397.1:0-10412 GCA_037577275.1 Bryconaethiops microstoma
AGGTCACTGTGTGTCTTAACCAACAGAAACATTCCTCTGAAACTGGTCAGATTCAGGGACTGGACTGGAAATGAGAGTCTCTGAAAGTCCTTCAGGAAGCCTGGAGAACTGTTCCTCAAAACTACAATAAAATACAAGAAAGTCTGAATCTCTGGAAGCAAAATATGAAGAAATGAGGGGTGGATAGAGATTCCTGCACAATACTGTATATACACTATATATACACCCACAAAAGCACAAATACTTACTGAAATGTTTACCGAACATAAAAGTATTCATTCTAACATAAACAAGATCATTGGCTTGTGACATTTGCTTTGCTACCACTAATTTAGTCATAAAAGTAACTTAAATGATAATAACTGAAGAGGAGCCAAGATCAAAAGCTGGTAAATGTAGTTTTTATTCCAGGTTATTTTTTGTCAAGCCACCTTGTTTACACGACACAGATCTGACTTATGATGTTCTTTATAAAATTTACAGAAACATGGATATCAGGGAGTGTGGGGCGTTGATTTATCCCAAAATATAAAATATTATAATATAAATATATAAGACAAAATTCCCACTGAGACAGAGCTCTAACTGAAAGTAGCGGACAAAAAAGTGATTCATTATTGTGACTGTGAGGCTCTGGAGCGCCAGACACAGCGGTGACAACACTATCAAACCTCACAACCCTCATCAAAACAGTCCCAAACCTGCACCAGGCTGTTCCAGACAACAAACACACTCTTCACAACAACAACAGACAAAACACATTACGCACACACACATACACACACACACACACACACACATACACATACATATACACACCACATATACATATGCACACACATGTACATGCACACACACACACACACGCACACAAACATATACACACACACACATACACACACACACATACACACACATATACACATGCACACACATGTACATGCACACACACACAACACGTACACACACACAAACATATACACACATATACACACACACACATACACACGACACACACATACACACACAAACATATACACACATATACACACCACACATACACATGCACACACATACACACCCACACACACGCACACACATACACACACATATACACACACACATATACACACCACGCACACACATACACTCTGAGAGTGTGATGGCGATGCAGGGATGGAAGTGTCTGGTTTGTGGCACAGATTGATAAAAAGCTGCTGTTTTCATTCAGAACAGAATCAAGAGGAGATGAATAACAGACCCTTGTGGTTCTGGAGAACCTCACCGAGTCAGAACTGTTCACAGTGGATGGAACCAGACGGCTAACTCTAAAAGCTCCCTCACAAAAAGTTCTTCCACGAAATGGCTAGGGTTGCACCACCTGACACCTGAGACGGTTTCCAGAATTTTGAGAAGCTTTTGGTCCTGCAACTAAACCCATTCATGGTGGAGGGATACATGCAGGGCGTCGTGAGGCAAAATAGTCCCCAAAGAAAAGAGATTTAGCTCAGATTCTCCTCTATTTTACCCTCATCAGCACCCTTATAAACACTCAGAGACACGTGGAGCTTCACTGGGGGTCGAGACATCTGGTTCCAGATTCACCTCCACCTCCATCAGAGTCTCTACAATGAATTGTTTCACAACAAACAAATTCTGGACCTACTCTGTTCACACCCACTGGATTATGGGGGAAATCTGAAAGGTGTAAAGGGTTAAGTGTGTGCTGTTAGTGCATCATCAGTAAGGAGTTTGATGATATACTGCTGTCCTACAGAACACCAGGACTAAACACAGAACACAAATAGAACTTAAAACTTTACATCAGTTTCCTGCAGCAGCGCGTTCGGCTAACGTGTGTAATGACATATTGTTGACAGAGTGTGTGTGTGTGCGTGTGTGTGTGTGTGGCATAATACAAGTGTTGTTGTCAGACAATAATAGAGACACACGAGTAACACACCATGACAAACACTGTGGCCACTTCCTGACCTCACTCTCTTTATCCACCTCTCTCTCTCTGTCTCTCGCTCTCTCTCACTCTCTCTCCATTAGACATTGATTGGGTCGATCAATCAATGTTGCCGCCAGGCGACTTCCTGACCCGTCCAGACTGAAACGGCTGAACCGACAGAACCAGCAGAACAGAAACCCAAAAACCAAAGGAGCATTATTCACAATTTTACATAAACATGCATTTATTTGTTTTGCTGAAATTCTCTTAGGATCTACCTTTGAGCTCCTATGCATTTCTAATTCATTCTAACAATTTTCCAACTTCTCTTCATCGTGTCATGGTTACTGTTCCTGATACATGTAAATGAGCTCCACTCTGATTGGCTGTCCTGGAGCTGAAAGAAAAGCAGGGTTGAAACACTTCAGCGCAAATGGGCACTGAGACTTATATGTAGTTGGCGATTGTGACATCACAAAAATAATGGGTGTTTTCAGACTTGATATACACATACAGTTTATATATACATATATATATATACACACACACACACACACACACACACAGGGTTGGGCCCTGCAAAGCACAGGTCATATTATTCACATCATAAAGAAAAAAAAATAAAAACAGATCCAGTCAGGAGTAAATATCAGCCGTCATCACGCCTAAACCCCTCGGTTAGGACCCTTCAGCCGACTGCCTGGCTGGAGGCGGAAGACACACAATCCAAGGACATTTGAAGGACGTTCCCTGTCACAGAGACGCACGCTAAGCTGCCTTCACCCACAAACAAACCCCCTCCCCCTCCCCAACGCCCCCCCCAAGCAGAAAGCACTGTAACACCACAGCACAGATGCCGTCTAATCCCCCATGCCCCCCCAGCAGAATGCAGGCAGAGATTTCCCCGGTTCGCTGTGGCTCGAGTGTCTGCGTGTTCTCTCGCAGCGAGTGCTGCAGGAGATCTGGGGTTCTCTCGGCGCTGACGCTTCCAGCGGAGGGGATTAGAGGGATAATCTGAGAGAGAATTCCGACACTACGGACGACTGTGAGCTGGAGAAAATCACGCAGGGTGACAGCGCGAGCACTGGCATCACCGTGATTTGCAAAAATTACAGCTGAACGCTGTCATGATGATACCGCCTGCTGATCTGTGGTCAGACACGCGCAATCAGTTCCTGAATCTGTTTTTAACCTTCAGTCACGGCTGTGTGGCATCACTGCTTTCAGCAATATTAAACCTTGTAAACACTCAAAACACACCAGTCTTGCACCACATCACGGGTCTCTGAAGTAGCAACACACTACTTATTTGTATGTACATGTGACCATGAATCTCTATTTTTGTCATTTTTTGTGACCATGAATCTCATATTTTGTGTAATGTTGACACACTAGCTGCACTTCATGTTTTTAATGATACGCTTTAACACCAGAAAGAAGCACCAACTGACTGAGCACAGCATTAGACCAAGTCGGAGTTGCTGTCAATAATTGAGGTGCTGTCAGTCAGAGGAAGTGTCAGTCGGAGGTGCTGTCAGTCGGAGGAAGTGTCAGTCGGAGGTGCTGTCAGTCGGAGGAAGTGTCAGTCGGAGGTGCTGTCAGTCGGAGGAAGTGTTAGTCGGAGGTGCTGTCAGTCGGTGCTGTCAGTCTTGGCTAAAAGCCTGTCTCTGATTAGATGAGTAATCAGTGTCGCCTCCCAGGGGTGATGTTATCTTGGCTGGGGTCTGGGGGGCGTGGGGGGTCAGGAGGGCCGGCATTGAAAGCGGAGATGAAGAGGAAGCTGTTAATGATTTCTCCATGTCTGGAAGAGATCTGGGGCTTCCGACAATGCGTCATTGTTCTCCTGGGCCTGGATGGACCATGCTGGACCACATGCCTCCATTCATTAACCCACCATCCCTCCACCTGCCAGCACTCCATTAAACAAATTATTCCTCAGAGCACCCACCTCACCCCCCTCACCCCCAAACTCTCAGCAGCTTACGGACAGCTGAGCCTGAGCACAGATTCCACATTGAAATGCCAGCTCAGATCTCAGATATCAACAACAATAACTAAAATAATTCTGCTTTGATGTCTGGAGCTCTGCAGCACTTCAGAGCCACAGATAAGGACTCGGCAAAATCAATAAATATTCAATATTGTGATATTTTCCACAATTTTAGAATATCAGTTCTCCAGGGTCTCTCTTATTTAGACTCTCCTCTTCAGCCTCAGTGTTTTGGATTTTTGTTGAAATCTCGTGAAATGCAGTGGAGGCCAAGAGTCCCTGGGACTTGGTTGGAATAACCGGGGGAATTTGAGAATTTGGCCAATGTCATATTTAATTTAAAAAGTCAAATGTACATTTGAACAAGTCTCAGTTACATTTAATTTAACAGAATTTTAAGGTTTGCCAATAATTTTGACATGTGATTTTGTTAAAAACATAGATTTGAGATTTTTCTAGACTAAATGCACTTGAGTCAAAGTTTTTCTTAAATTTCTACTGTGACGTTGGGCTAGATAACAATCTATATGACGAATCTGACTGCTATTGTGTATATAGACGCACAAATATACATTAACCAATAAAAAAAAAATACAATACATTACACACATTTTAGTGGCCTAATGAGCTCAGGTCGGAAGAGCAGAAGAACGAGGAGAACAAGGAGAGGAACCTAAAAGACCCGGTTACGCTAGGAATGGGAATCGAGATGGAGACAGTAATACGTTACTATGACGACATTTGTTCCACATTACGATATTATTGGTTCTTCCACTGTAAAGCAGATGTTCTGTACAGGAGTCTCTACAGTGCCTCAGACACTCTGACCTCCTGGTAAACATTAACACAAGAGAAGAACCAGGTCTTGCGCCACCTTGTGGACATCAAGAGAAACGCTATCAAAGTAGTACCAAAATAAAAGTCTATTCAATCCATTACAAAAATGATAAAATAATGTGAAATAAATAAATAGTGATGCTGCTGTATTGATATAATATTGGGCTGAAAAGTATTGCAATACTGTGCTGTACTGATTTTCACCCACCTCTATTGTCCAGACTAGTGTGTTAGATGTTGGTCTGACATGGAATATGTGAGTCTGCTTTGTGTTTGGACATAAAAAGAATAAACAAGTGCGAGGAGCCTCCAGAGCGAGACAGTGGAGATAAGGCTGAGATGGAATCAGGGCAGGAACGGCCTTCTCCACATTCCTTCTCACTTGGCTGGTGAATTACTCGCATGCCTCCGTCTCCAGACCCTATTTTAAGAAATAAATCCAATGATATCGTGAACTAATCTGCTCACCCGCCAGGCTGGAGGCTCTCAGAAGCGTCTGAATGAAACTCGAAACCCTGCGAGATCCACAGGAGGGCGAGGAAAACGATGAGGAGAATCAGGCCAGATCGGGTTACGACACTATCGATCGATTCGAGGCGGAAGCGGATCTGAGGGACCGAGAGAGGAACGTCTCACTTGCAGAGGCTCTGGGGACACGTGGAGGTAGACCTCCATATGGTGGTGAGAGTTCTCCACTGAGAAAAGCTTGGGATTTGATTCCAGGCTTCCTCTCTCATTCCTAATCCCGATTTGAGGCAGATCGCGAGTAAAAATGATTAAACATTGGTATTTAGGAAACACTTTGAGGATGTTCTCACCAGTACTGAAGATGTTTAGGCCGAAGATCTAGATCTTATTGCTGATTTCAACAAATCTTACTCAGCAAACGGTGATGCTCCCCACTGGCAGATTTATCCGCTTTATAAAATCTGTTACTCATCAGTCTACCAACACCCCTCCCTCTACCCCTCACCACACAATGACCAGGACAGGACAGTCTGTGCTCTATAAGAGAGGATCAAAACGGTGAGTCACTCTGGTATATTGTTACTGCAGTTTTCCCCAAAATCTGGCCGGTAACAACCTGTTTGTTTCACTTTTGTCTTTTTGGGACTTTTTTTCAGCACACTGACCACAAGCACACCATCGTTTCTCAGAAACGGGAACAATTATCGTACTTTTTAATGAATTAATACAAAACAATCCCAAGAACACAAGAAGGAAGCAAATAAAAGAAAAGTCGAGTGCTAAAAACAGGAAAAAGCTCTAAAATTTTGGGCCAATTCTACTGGTCCATTCCTGAGAGAATGTTCATACAGTAAAAAGAAAGAAAAAAAAACATAAAATATTGTTCCATCCTGTCCTTGAACCAGATTAAATCCAGATTAAATCGCAGCCGCTCAGATCAGGCTGGCCCGTCCTGCATTCAGAAGGAGCTGGAGGTGGAACTCCTGACCATCAGGAGGGCCAGACAGGTTCCTCTAAAGCTCTAAATCTCTGGGGGTCCGAAAGGTCTGGCCATGTGCATTTCCTTCAGAACATCTCACCCCTCATTTTCATGCAGATATATTGTGTGTGTGTGTGTGTGTGTGTGTGTGTGTGTGTGTGTGTGTGTGTGTGTGTATGTGTGGGGCAGCTGGTGGCCTAGTGATGTTGCCCCTGCCATCAGAACTTCATGGGTTTGAATCCCAGGACTTCTAGTGGCACCACTGAAGTACCCTTTAGTAAGGTACCACCCCCACATGCTGCCCCCGCTTCGTTTCAGTAATTCCGTATTAAAACGTGCACAAGTGTACTCTGCACTTGTAAGTTACTTACAAACTTTCACACATCACGGGACAAGGGGCCGAAAAGTTTCACCCTCTGAAGGAAACGCACGTGAGCAAACGGAAGCATTCAGGAAGTCCCGGGGACGGTCCAGGAACAGGAGGACAACGGTGTCCATCCGCTCACTGAAGGACAGATGGGTGAGGACATTTCCATCACATGTGAAAGGGAAACAACACACCTGGGTCCTCAGGGGACGGCGGAGACACGGTCATGCAGAACCATGGCGAGACAGGCTGCGGCACAGTGGACGGGACACTGACTCCTACCGGGACGTTCCTCTATATCGCCTCCTAATGATGGACTCCCACTTATTCCTCCCACTTTATATCAATTATAATTATTAAACAGCTCATATTGGCTCTTATATAGTTTAACTCAGACTCATCTCACAACAAGAAAATTGTAGGACAATTATCTCTCTCTTTCTCTCTTTCTCTCTCTCCATCCCTCTCACACTCTCTCTTCTCATCTGTCTCTCTCTCCCTATCCAGCTCTCTCTCTCTCCATTTCTCTCACACACTCTCTCTCTCACTTTCTCTCTCTCTCTCTCTCCAGCTCTTTCTCTTCTCATCTGTCTCTCTCTCCCTCTCCAGCTCTCTCTTTCTTCATCTGTCTCTCTCTCTCTCTCTAGCTCTTTCTCTCTCTCTCTCTCTCTCTCTCTCTTCCTATCCAGCTCTCTCTCTCTCTCTCTCTCTCTCTTTCTCTATCTCAGAACCAAAAACATTCTTTTGGACAAGAGTCTACCCCATCCCCCTCCACCCACCCACCCACACACACACACACACACACACACACACACACACACACACTCTGGCCGGGAGAGTGTGTGTTTAAAGCTGTTCTATAAGGGAGGCCTGGGCAGAGGGATGATGGAGGGAAATCTCGCCCCTCCTCCTCTCCAGCGGAGCAGAATAGCAATGAGCAGATGATGTCATCGCCTCTCGCAGGAAAGCATGACCTCATCCTTAGGGTGGCCCCACCCCATTGGTACGTTTCGAATCCTCCCAGGAAATCCGGCAGCCAATGAGAGGGAGGCAGACCCACACGGGCAAACTCAGCAAGACTGTGGCGTTAACCCCGTCAGTGCCTTCAAACACTGAGAGGAACTACGAGGCCTTTCCAGAGAAAAGAAAGATTCAGGATAGGACTCTTCTCCATCCAGCTCAGTTCAACATCAGTGTGAGATTCAACCACTCCTTAAATTCAGCTCCTGAGAAAGAGCTTCCTTTAATCTCAGCCCGATCCAAGTTTAAGATCTTAAACTGCTCTTGATTATCTTATAAATGACTCTGTCTGACTAAGACAAATTTCAGATGTTGTACAGTTTTGTTCCATAAACTCGTTAAAGAGGAGAAACTGAGAAACCGATGAGAATGGCATGAGAACTTCTGTCTTAAAAAGATTTCTTTCTTTCGCTCCTAAAAGGGACATTTAGGAGAAACAAGTCAGACCTCAATAATCTCCAAATAAGAAGATGATTTATTTCTGATCAGAAAAAAGAAAAGAGCAGCTAAATTCTTCTCTGAGTTTTCAGTGGCGCAGTCAGGTGAGTCGGCCGCCGGGGTCTTTGTGGCCACTAAGCTCCGCAGGAAGCGGCTCAAAATGGCCTTTATGTTGGGATAAAAATACGAAAGAAAAGAAGCGGATTTCCTCAATTTGTGCTAATGGAGACAATGAGGTTGAAAGGTCAATCGCCTTATCCAGAGGTCACATGCTCCTGGCATGAGGACAAAGGAGAAAAGCTTTAAATGAACCCACAAAGCTGAGAGACCCTGATGGCGACAGGGAAAGGTGACCTTTGTGAGAAGAACCAGGCCCACTGCCAAACCCGAAGCCCTGCCAGTCCGCTGCCTCCCGGCCCGTCGCCTCACACCTCCACAGGCTCTGGGTTCGCTGCCTGAAATGAACAGGAACTCTGAGAGCCTCCAGTTTTCGAAAACAGATCTCGGCAGAAAAAACCCTCTGCAACAATGCTAATTCTGGCTAGCAGCCCTATGGGATTTCCAATAGTGTGCCAGCACCAAGCTAACACTGGTATATGTATACATTTTTAGTGTGTCAGGTAGCTTAAAAGTTGCATGAAATGTAAAGATTTGTTTTGCAGCATCAAACAGCGAGTGTGTGCGGCTCTTAAATGTCCTGCATGGCAATCAGTTGATGTGTCAGCTGTTGGGATGCAGCTCCAGTGTGATTGAGTTCCTGATGGACTGACAGATGTATGAAAGTATAAATATTAAAGTGTAAAGGCAGCAGCGTATCGACTGTAATCCTGAATCTCCATTAACCTGCAGTGTTGATCGAACTGCAGTGTTGAATGTTCCAGGTCACATTGGATCCTTTAATGGAAAGAAGTCAGGCGGCGCAACTTTGCGATGCAACACGCTGAAGCGTTAAATACATCTTAAAAACGAACTAAAAAGTTTTTGCTAGAAATGTTTATATCTCCTCTGAAGGCCTACAACTCCATGAGGGTTCTCTTCTGGAAATCAGAGAGGCTTGAAAGACAAAGCCAGGCTCTTCAGCGGTCACTGGTTCCATAAGGCCGTCTCAGAGGAAGAGTTTACTGCTCACAACAGTCTTCTCTTTCTCTCATCAGAAATAAATCTTCTTCTTATTTGGAGATCACTGACATCTGACTTGTTTCTCCTAAACCCCCCCTTTAGGAGAAATCAGCTGCAAAAGAATAAATCGACTTAATACTGAAGTTCCTCTGCTGTTCTCATCAGATTCTCAGTTTCTTCTCTTTTAACAACCCAATGGATCTAAAACTGTCTGACTTTGGTAGTCGAGACTTTGATCACTAAGACAAATTTCAGATGTTGTACAGACTCATTTATAAGAAAAACCAAGTTTTCTTTTGGATCTTCTGGTTTATCTGGAGATCTGATGATCTGAGCTGAGTAAAGATCAGAGCAGTGAGAGAACAGAAATTTCATTTTAAGATCTTAAACTGGGATCGGGCTGAGATCAGAGGAAGCTCCACCTCAGGACTTGAATATAAGAAGTGGCAGAAAATGGTCAGAATCTCATATTGATGATGAACTGAGTTCAGTTCTGTTTAGAAGAATCAGGCTGGAGAGAGAAGAGCCTCGTTCTGAACGTTCCTTTAATCTGAACGAGGAAACGATTCGGTTCCGTCAGCTGTCGAGGTGCAGAGTTGGGGAGAGATCAGGAGCCGGCGAACATCTGCCCCGTTAATCCCTCACGTCTTCCTGCAGGTTTAATCTTTCGTTGTTCCGTTGCTTGATGTGTGTCAGCAATGAGAACCAGGATTTAGTCCTGGCCGAGAACATTTCATTTCTTCACATGAAGGTCAGCCGTAATCCACAGGAGAGCACCTGGGGGCGCCTGCTTTTATTGACCTCCCCCAAAACCACCCACCACCACCACCAGGCTGTTGCAGAAATGAAAATGAGGAGAACGCTTACTGTACAGCCACAAAGCAATCAGGTTTCAGTCAATTCTAGATATATCACTGAATGTAGAACCATATTTTAGTCAGTTCTAGATACGTCACTGATTGTAGAGCTGTAGTGTAAGCTGGTTTCAGTCACTATATAAACAAAAGTACTGGGTTTTGGGCCCCTTACTTCCAGTGAAGGACAATCTTAAGGCTTCAGCAGACCAAGACATTCTGGACAACGTCATGCTTCCAACTTTGTGGACACAGTTTGTGGAAGAACCTTTTCTGTTCCAGCGTGACTGTGTCTCAGTGCACAAAGCGGCTCCATAAAGACGTGCTGGAGGAGTTCAGTGTGGAAGAACTTGACTGGCCACACAGAGTCCTGACCTCAACCCCAT
>JBBJLS010072398.1:0-10412 GCA_037577275.1 Bryconaethiops microstoma
ACACACACACACACACACACACACACACACACACACACACACACACACACACACACACACACACACACACAGGTGGTTACAAATGCTGACGGCTTACCTGAAGCCGAACTTGTCCATGGACACAGACAGGTGCCTGGGCTGGCTGAAGCACTTGTAGATGTTGCGGTCATCCATGGGAATGAGGTCCACATCACTGAAGACAAAGCACTCATAGTCATACTCCTTCAGGGCTTCAGCGTAGCCAACATTCAAGAGTTTGGCCCGGTTAAATGTCTCATCTCCTTCCTGCCCGGAAAACCAGCACTGATCAGACACGTATAAGAACATGAAAAACATTCTAGGAGCTACAATATTTATTCCACCAAGCCGATGATCAATTACATGTTTTAACGTGATTGACTGAGAAATAAAACAACTCTATAATGCTATTTCATGTTTGTATGATTAAACATTCTGACACTTCATAAAGCACCAATCTATACATTATATATACACACACACACACACACACACACACACACACACACACACACACACACACACACACACATACAGAAAAGTGAAAGTGGGTCAATTAAAAAAAAAAAAGTCAGATTTGCTAAAATAAAAACATTCATTTTTAAACTCTTCTATACTCCACTGCCAAATCTGCACTGGGTTTGAATAAATAATGGACTTATTTTCCAAAAAAGATCAATTTTTCACCTTTACATTGAAAATAGAGTATTTGAATCCTGGAATAATATAAAGAGACTCTAATGTAGTACATGATTTGGCAAAATGTTTAGAAGACGGATTCAACTTAAAGGGGAACCATTAATTTTTCAGAATATCTGCATACTTCAATGATGATAGAAACCAGACATCTGCCTCCAAAAGCTCCCTCACAGAAAGTTATTCCATGAAACGTTCATTAATGTGTTGCCTGATCCCTGAGTCCTTGTTTTAAGAGTTCTGAGAAAGATTTGGAAATAATTTTTAAATCTGACGATGTTGAAAGAGTCCTTGCAGATAAGGCGAACTAGTCTCTCGGTACTCCATAAAAACAAAAGAATTACATAAAATATAAGTTGAAAGAGAGTAAAAAGAGATCCAGCAGTTTGTTCATCATGACATTTTTACACAATATAAATGCCACCTAGTGTTCTTTAAAAAATAAATAAATAAGTAAAACAACTGCCAGCATTTGGGGTATTATCCTACTGACAATGGTTATTAGTTTGATTGAGAGGTGTAACCAGATGCTTATGTCCTCACCATCTACCATCAAGAAATGTGTAATTGAAAACATTTGTGTTTGTTTAACTGTATTATACATTAGATCATCAATCAACATTGAAAAATAACTGACATTCAGCTGAACGGAAGAACGGGTCTCGTTTAAGCAGGTTGTAAATTAAAATGGGAGACTCTCTCATGTCATTGTTTCAGTGTGACTTCTTTCATGACTGCAAGCCGTGGCTTTGTTGATGCAGAAGCTCAATTCTGGTCTGAGATGTCAAGGCGAAGAATAGCACGTTATGAATAACTGTCACATAAGATAAGACATCCCGGGATCAGATTTCTCCCTTTTTCTGTAATGGAACAGGTCTTTGGCCAAATTCGGATCCTGAGTCAGTGAAGAAGCTGCTTTTATGAACGCTGTGTATGTCACGCACTTTATGAGTTCTCCCTGTTCCACAAGTCATCCAGTAGTTGTGGCGATGAAAGGGAAACAACCAGGCATCAATTTAGCAGATATTCCTCTTTTGTTGACTAGGAGACCTCATTGCTCTGAGACAAGCCATCTCAGGTTTTCTTTCAGGTCTCTCCCTGTCCTTTGGTCTCTGGAGGGCTGG
The DNA here is from genome assembly GCA_037577275.1 of Bryconaethiops microstoma. NCBI lineage: Eukaryota > Metazoa > Chordata > Actinopteri > Characiformes > Alestidae > Bryconaethiops > Bryconaethiops microstoma. Next base: position 1,839 of record JBBJLS010072398.1, read on the forward strand.
ATGAACCCGCTGTCTGTGGTACAGTTTTACTTGAGCTCGACGAGCACAATGGCAGCGTCTGAGGCCATGTGGGTGATAGCTGCAGACGGAGTGCCTCCAGGGCCATGGGGCTGTCTGTTAACTGCTTTCCATGCCAAGCAGAACAGCAGAAAGAACGTTCCTTTAGAAGGAGGGGAAATGAAATCTGGGATCCCCAAGGGCTGTGCTTGTCCTTTGTAGTGGGAGGGACATCCTCTGCTGGCCCCAGGGAGAAGGCCTGGGCTTTCAGGAAAGAGCACTGTGGAGAATGACCTGCATCAAGATTTAGGTGAGCTATTTATGCAGACAGAGCTTCTGAAAAGACATGGTATTAGATACCACTAGCCCTACGGGATAATCTGTATGGAGCCTTATCCCACCTGAGGAATGAACTCGTGATGAGGACATACATTAGCAAACGTTAAAAAAGGTTTCACTGTATGGGCTGGACACAAGCTGTCAGCATTTGATTACCTGACTTGGAGATTAAGAACATGTAAATAAAATGGATATACAGTAACCCCCCGGTTTTATGCGGATCAGGAGTCGAGGAATTCAGTCACAGGTGGATTTTTTCCCGAGAACCTAACTGATAGTTTAATGTCCACAATAATGCGGAAACTGCAAATATCCTCCGCAATTAATTTTTTTTTACGCATTTTATTTCTAAATTAAAGAAAAATGTACTAATTTTGTAACAAATATGAACGTAATTTCAGCTACATTTCCATACAAAATGTAACTGTATAAATGTTTTTGTACTGTCGTGAGAACACAGAGAAAACGCTTTAGAGACGGTTAAATGGTTAAATATGCTGCACTCAGAGCAGAGGCGGACTGGGACTAAAACACAGCCTGGAGTTTCTTCACCAGCTGTGCAGAATCTGAGTCTCGGCCGAGAAAGACTCGCCGCCGGCCGCCGGGAACCGGACAGACGTTCTTTTCCAGAACACACAGACTGCCGGTCACCCCGACTCGTCTTAAGACACACCGCTGATTACAGTGCAGTTCTCCTCCTGAAGAACCCTGAATAAGACGCGCCGCTGATTACAGTAAATTGTTAATGTTAAAATTATTGGTGATCACCCCGACATATTTTTAATACTAAAATTACACTAATTTATTACTGTATTTTCCTGTTTATACCAAAGAAAACGCCTGTGCATGAATTTCAGTACAGTCTGTATAGGCTTACCTTTATATTTTCGTTATGTAATGTAGTAAACTGAGTTTCAAATGAAATTAAAATGTTTAGGTTTTACACTTTAAAAATAGGCATTTTAAGTTTAAAAAAAAATTTTTTTTTTAACAAAACACAACAATGCGGTTTTTCACTGTAGGCGGGAGCTCTTGGAATGTAACCCCTGGGAAAAGCCGGGATTACTGTATTCCACAAAACGCAGCTTTTTCTAATCAGTTCATTTTAGACCCCAGTCATCAGTTTGTGGTTTGAAACCTAGTTAATGATTTTTGATAACGTGATGTTTGGAAGTGATTGAATATCCACTGAATCGGATGAACATTTGTGTTTCTAAAACGTGATTGTTTCCGCAGCGGTTATGGCCGCACCTACTTCAGCTGCACCTCGGCACACACCAGCACCGGAGACGGGAACGCCATGGTGACCCGCGCCGGCCTGCCCTGCCAGGACCTGGAGTTCGTTCAGTTCCACCCCACGGGTCAGACACACGCTTTGTTGAAAATCTGCTTTTGTGTAGTGGGGACAATAAATGATAATACAAATAAAATAATAATAATAATAGCAATGATAATAATTCAGAGTGGGTATTTTGATAGCACACTGTTCTTAAGGGCAGAAATATCACAGCTTAATTCCTTTCTCATGAATAATTGCATTAAAATGATATTCCAGCATGGTTTGAGAGGAAGTGCACCGTTTTAGAGAAAGTCAGGGAAAATCCTAGAAATGATGACAGAAAACAAACATTCTAAGCATTTATTGCCATAAAAAGCTGCTGCACAGAATATTAATGTTTGAAATTCTGACAGTTGTTTAAGAAATATGAATTATTTTGATGTAGAGATTTGCATGAAGCAGTATTAGAGTGAATCAAGACACCATCGTTAAAGCAGTCGGACGAACTTCAGTGTATTTACGGTCAGAGTGATGGAGTGCATGAGGGCTGTGGTGCTGTGGTGCTGTGGTGCTGTGGTGCTGTGGTGCTGTGGTGCTGTGGTGCTGTGGTGCTGTGGTGCTGTGGTAAGGCCGGGTTCTGCCTGTATTGTAGATTGAAGCGAGTTCTCTAAGCGTTCAGTTAGGTTCTCTAAGTCTGCCGGACTAGACGGAGTGCCGACTGACAAATCCGGGAAGTTTTAATAAAACTGAGCTGTGATGGATCTTATTTTATGACTTGAAAGTAAGGGGGTGTGTTTACATTTGGGTTTAGATGAAGCTCTTGTGTAATGATCTGATCTTATGCATTGATCTGAGATTTCTGTGGTCTGTGGAAGAACAGCTGTATCATCTACATTAACAAGAGTCCAGATTAAATCTAGTGTGACCGCAGTAGTGAGAAAGTAGACCCCGCTACATTTTCAGGGAAGCAGGCAACTGCAGATTGCGGTGGATCGTGTTTATTTATTTATTTTGTAAAGTGAATTTTAAATTCACCTAAAATGTTTGCTTTATCACAGTGGACTGCTTAAGTTTGCAAGGAAACAACAAATTTGTCATAAGAACTCCTGATGGTCTGTAGAAAGTAATGAGAGGAAACGAGATATTATGTCTCGATTAGTTGTGTCAATAAAAAGAATTTTAGAAGACGTGAAGGTGAAACCTGTTTTCTGTGAACGGTTGCTGTCCCTCAGCCACTCAGTGTGGGATTGTGTGAGGTCTAATCCAGACATTGGGCGTCAAAACTCTGATCGGTGATGATTTCATTTATAATAACTGCTTTAGGAGCGAGGGATCTTCTCATAAGCAGTTCCCGCTTTAGACCCGTGGTGCTGTTTTGCTGGTTGTTATTGAGGGATTGGTTAAATTATTAGAACACACTTTTTGAGCTTTTTTACTTTTCATTGAGTTCGGGGGGGTCATAGCCTCGACAGAGTAGGGCCTAGGTGGCACCTCGGGGCAGCTAGCAAACGGTTTATCCAGTCTGTCTGCGGCCTGGTCTCTCAGCAGCAACCACCTGAGCTCCCACCTGCCGGTGCACCCACCTGCCGGTGCACCCACCTGTTGGTGCACCCACCTGCCGGTACACCCAGCTGTCAGTAAAAAACTGGTCATTGAAACCCACATTGTTTTCAGAGCATCATTCGGACATCCAGCGATTTAGCACCCCAAACCTGGTGTGGGTTTCAGGACCACACCGTGCTGAGATGGAGCCAGACCATGTTACAGCATCAGATAATGTCTAGACTAGTTCACACGCCTCGTTAATGTTATTTTTAATAACCTCTGACTGCTGCAGCAGAATGTCATTAGCCCCTACATGAGTGACTGTCATCATACTAGGTAACGGCTTCAGGTTCACTGTCGTATCCGACACCCTGGTGTCAAAACATCCAGCCACCTGTAACCAGAGCACCGGGCGCTTCACCGGGCCGGGCAGACCTGTTTGACACATAAATAGAAGGAGGAGGTGCTAGCACGAAGGAAAACGTTTCGATTTTGCTGCGACTCCCACAGCCGGAGACGAGGGCTGTACCCCCTTCAGATGTGCTCCTCTAACTGAGAAACTAACTTGCTGGCAACATTGAAAGAGGATAACGTGAACATGCAGCACTCGGAACTAACGAAGAACTCGGCACCCTCCATACCGATACTTACACTGATCATCAGTCGAATGTTTTCAGGGTCTGTGATTTGGCCATGATGTGATTTGGTGTGCGACTACAGCTTCATCCGCAACAACATGCGATGCACTGTGTGTTCTGACACCTTTCCATCATAGCCTGCATTACGTTTTTCAGTAATTTTTGTAACTCTTCTGTGGGGTCAAATAAGAGGGTAGCCCGCCTTGAGCACCCGGGACCCACCTGCCAGTTTTCTAGTTGTCATTCCTCGGATCACTTGTGGTAGGTACTGACCACCCCACGAGACCTTCCACTCCGGAGATGCTCAGACCACAGCCGTCTAGCCTGCACAGTTTGTTCCTTGTCAGAGTTGCTCGGATGCTTCGACTTGCCAATTGTCTTCTACCACCAACACATCAGTTTCAAGAACTGACCGTTCACGTACCGCCTGATATATCCCAGCTCTCGCCAGGCGACATTGTAAGATAATCTCATCAGTGATTTTAATATTAATCAGCACTAACTGATTAAATATCCTCGATCAGTCCCTTTGTTGGTTTAATGTGAACTTTAAATTATTCCTCTAGGTATCTATGGAGCTGGCTGCCTGATTACAGAAGGCTGTCGTGGGGAGGGTGGAATCTTAATCAACAGTGAAGGTGAAAGGTTTATGGAACGCTATGCTCCTAACGCTAAAGACCTGGCCTCCAGGGATGTGGTCTCGCGCTCCATGACCATTGAAATTCGAGAGGGAAGGTACGGAATTTTAGATTTTTTTTTTTTTGTACCAGATACTTATTTGCCCTAAATAGTGCTAATGTGTGACGCTTCGAGTCTTTGATTTTGAAAATGTGCTTTTTGGGGTTTTTTTTCCAATGATATGAGGAAGAACCAGCATACACGTGACATACAAATACTCAAAAAATGCCCCAAACCTCCCATTCAGTCTTACTCTTTAAATTCCAATACTGTGTTTCCTAGTGTAATACTGTCTGTTGAACTCTGTTAAAAGATGCTAAATTTTGCAGTAGGACATGATGGAGTAGAACTTTTCATTTCTTGTCTAATGGCTTTGATCTTATTGTTAAAAAGTCTATAAAATGATCTCTTCTGTAGGTTGTAAGTATCTGTTGGTTTAGAAATTGTACTGAATTGAAACCTAGGATGGTTTTTGTTGGATTCGGTGAGATGATGGATAGTCTGAGCATGCCGCAGTAGGCGCTCTGCTCTAGTCTCCGAGGTTCTCCTTCCAGTCAGAGTGGAGGATTCCAGCTTGTGTATGTGAATGCATTGTCATTCTTAGAGGTGTCGGGCCAGAGAAGGACCACGTGTACCTCCAGCTTCACCACCTCCCACCTCAGCAGCTGGCTTCTCGTCTACCAGGAATCTCAGAAACCGCAATGATATTTGCTGGAGTGGATGTCACCAAAGAGCCCATCCCTGTCCTGCCCACCGTCCACTACAACATGGGCGGCATCCCTACCAACTACAAAGGACAGGTATTCAAACCCCCCCTCCGTCAAGAGTCAGGATTCATTTGTCGCATGCATGGTTATACAAGTACAGCGCGCAGTGAAATGTATCCTGAACCTCCTTTTATGACTGTGCAAACAGTGTAAAATAAGTACGAATTTAAAACAAAAAAGAAATCTGACACGAGTAAAACAACACAGCACACAAGTTAAAGGTAAAATATGAAAGCTAAACTGGAATGTTATAAGGGAAGCAGTTATAAGTGAAGCGTTATGTATTTTATATTGTCATCGATACAATGTAAAAATATAAATGTAAAGAATGTCTTGTCTGTGTTGGAGCTAAACCTTATGTCCATGTTTGTCTCCTCACGTTCACACAGTTGAAATACAGCAGTTAGACCTTACCATTGTGTCACAAATTAACAATGAATGGACCACAATAGAAATTGAACTTTTTACAATAACTTTGTAAGTTTAAAATTATAATTGTTTTCCCAAGTTATAAAATAACTGATTTAGCCAAGTTCTAAAATTTTGGAGGTGCTTAGATTAAGGTAATAAGGTTTTATGGACAAATGTCTGATGAATGGAATAAACATTGTTTACCCGCTGTTCATACTTTAAAGTTGTTTTAATGTTCAAATAAATGTAACATGTTTGGCTGAATATCATTACAGCTCTACATCAGGCGTCATCAAATACATTTGTCCAAGGGACAGAGTTTTTTTCGTCAGACACTGTGAGGGCCATTTTATTTTAAAAATAAAATACATTTAATATTGTATCTTAAGTAGTATATAATTATTTGATATATTTATTTTCCCAAACTCGAATATTTCACGGTAAACACATGGACAATCAAAAACTCAAAATAAGGCGGTTGGTCCACTGTCCTCAGAGAAGATATACGATTCACGCCGAAGCATCAGTTTCAGCTTCCTTATATACACACACACACATCAGTCTTAACTTATATATACACACATCAGTCTTAACTTATATACACACTTCAGTCTTAACTTATATACACACATCAGTCTTAACTTATATACACACATCAGTCTTAACTCATATATACACACATCAGTCTTAACCTATATATACACACATCAGTCTTAACCTATATATACACACATCAGTCTTAATTTATATACACACATCATTCTTAACTCATACACACACATCAATCTTAACTTATATATACACACATCAGTCTTAACTTATACACACATCAGTCTTAACATATACACACACATCAGTCTTAACATATACACACACATCAGTCTTAACATATACACACACATCAGTCTTAACATATACACACATCAGTCTTAACTTATATATACACACACATCAGTCTTAACTTATATATACACACACATCAGTCTTAACTTATATACACACACACACATCAGTCTTAACTTATATATACACACATCAGTCTTAACTTATATATACACACATCAGTCTTAACTTATACATACACACATCAGTCTTAACTTATATATACACACACATCAGTGTTAACTTATATACATACACACATCAGTCTTAACTTATATACACACACACACACATCAGTGTTAACTCTGTGCAGCTGAAAGTCTTTTCCATGCGTGCGCTGCACTTGGTGAACCCGGAAGTGCGGCGCCGTGACCGGCGGATTACTGACAGATTGAAGGCTTGTTTCATTTGATTTAGAGAAAAATAAATGTCGAAACATACGTTTCCCTCCTCACTGATAGGTAATCACGTATCAGGACGGTGAAGATAAGGTGGTGCCAGGCTTGTATGCATGTGGTGAGTCTGGCTGTGCCTCTGTGCATGGTGCCAACCGTCTGGGAGCCAACTCTCTGCTGGATCTGGTGGTGTTTGGCCGCGCCTGTGCCCTCACTATAGCTGAGAACAACACTCCAGGTAACCACGAAACACTCGCCGCTCTGATGCTTTAGCTCATCACTGTAATTTAATGATGGTGATTTTGGTTTGAGTGATAAATGGTTTGGTGTGGTTTAATGTGGCCGTGTCCTGTGGAGACGTGTCTGATGTGCCCGGTGTGCCCGGTGTGTCCGGTTTTGGTGCAGGAGAGAAGCTCACGCCCCTTCGTGCGAATGCAGGAGAGGAGTCGGTTGCTAACCTGGACAAAGTCCGCTTTGCGAATGGCAGCACCAGAACCTCTGAGATCAGACTGAACATGCAGAAGGTACCAGACCATCCAATCATTTACTGTAATTTTTTGGATGACTGTGTGTTGTGTGTTGATATTTCTTGTAGAATGTTTGTTTATATAATGTCTTCCTCCAAAAGGTTGAGAATTCTCAGGGGAAGGTGTGGAGAAAATGTAAAAAGGGATTATTGAGAGTTTAACTGTAATCAGGCCTGAGCTACAGGTGTCACTGACTTACATGTTGATGGATTCTCTCTGACACACAGACTAAAACTCAGGAAGGGTTTGTTTATTAGTTTTATTGTTGCATCAGGGGTGTTTGGAGCAGAGGAAACTCTGAACGGTCCCAGATAATCGTACTCTAGACCAGAACTGAGAACCTCTGATTTAGTGCAGATGTTCACCCCTCTCTCTCTTTCCTAGACCATGCAGACCCACGCCGCGGTGTTCCGCACCGGAGACGTCCTGAAAGAGGGATGCGTTAAAATGGACGCCATTTATCAGACACTGAATGATATCAAAACATTTGACAGAGGTGTGTGGTGGGGGTTCTGGATTACAGAGGATACTATAATTATAAAAGAATAGAGGATATTACATAGTACACAAAGGGGTGTGTGTGTGTTGGGTAAGGGTGGGGGAGTGTGTGTGGGGGGGGGGGATCCTTCATGGTGTCCAAATTCAGGAGCTTGGTACCCACAATCCTTTGTGCAATTTTGGCTATCCATACCAGGTTCCTCCGGTTCTCTGCAGTGCAGCTGGAGAACCACACAGTAATGCAGAAGCAGAAAAGGTTCTCTGTTGTGCTCCTGTAGAAGCTGATTAGGAGCTGAGTGGGATTTTTTGAGTTTCCTCAAGAAGAAAAGTCTCTTCTGTGTATATATATATATATATATAATGTGTGTGTATATGTATTGTGTGTCTGTATGTATTGTGTGTGTGTGTGTGTGTATATATATGTATTGTGTGTGTGTATATGTATTGTGTGTGTGTGTGTGTATGTATTGTGTGTCTGTATGAAGTGTGTGTGTGTGTGTGTATATATGTATTGTGTGTGTGTGTATATATATATATATATATATATGTGTATTTTGTGTGTGTGTGTCTGTCTTGTGTGTCTGTATGTATTCTGTGTGTGTATGTGTGTGCGTGTGT
>JBBJLS010072399.1:0-10411 GCA_037577275.1 Bryconaethiops microstoma
CAGTGTTCACACCTCACTATCTAGCAGGAGACCTGGGTACCATAAATCCAGGAAAGTTTCACATGCCATAAAAGTTTTACAGCTGTCATAAATTTTGACATGTTTTATGACATGTCATATATAATAGGGGTCATAAATCAATCAAATTTGACAGAAGGTGTTGGATAATTACTACTAGAGGTACATACGTCAGTGATAACGAGACTGAAAGATTTCTGTCAAATGTTAAAGTAATGCACATCTCTAAGTTTCCGACTATTCATAAGTGCTACGATGTGTCTAAACTACAGTCTCCTACACTTGTTACATCCCACAGATGTGATATGCAACTAATCCCAATGGAGGTAAAGACTTGGGATAATGGAAACAAACTATGGCAGTAACATTATTGGTAAGTTATTGGTGTACAAAATATAATGTGAGTTTATGTAATTGTTTTTGTGTCTCTTGTCGTGTGTTTACATGCTCGCCATTAATATGTTCCTTATTTAATTTCAGCAGTTATCCATGTTGCCACATAAACAACATACTAAAAACCATACAAGATCTTAATTTAAAAAAAAAATCGCGAAAAAGATAATCAGGTGTTTCTTTAATATAAATTGACACAACAATTATTTCAGTGCTAAAACATTGATATGATGATATAATTTTGTGCCATTCGAAGGTGTATAAACTCCTAGGGGCGTTTGCCCTGCGATCAGGAGGTTGTGGGTTTGATTCCCCTGCTAAACACATCTTAGGTTCCCATTTAGTAAGGTACCATCCCCACACTCTGCTCCCTGGGTGCTGTGTTCCTGGCTGCCCGTTGCTTCACTTGGTGAATCTGTTAAATGCAGAATAAGAACTTGCTGTGGTGTGTTCACGTATGACGGAATGGTCACATTAACTAATGTTTTCACTAAAAACTGGGACTCCATGCTGTATTTTCACACATGCTGCCCTTAAGGACATTCACTCTCATATGATTTATGTAGTGTTTGTTTTCTCAAATTGCTGAAGTGCTTGTTAATGTGTTAAAATATTTACACCAAAGTCGGATTTTCTGCAGTTATCTGATTACTAAAGGTTTCCAAATTAAGGTTCACTAGTGACATAAAAAATTAAACTTCAAAACCAAACTAAAATGATTACAGCATGTATGCATGGGCGCAGGAACTTTTAAAAATCTTTAATCTCACACTTTTTTTTTATTACAGATTCAAGATTCAGGACGCAAGATTCTTTATTTGCATAGTTATACAAGCACAACATGTGGAGAAACAAATAAAACTGCAATAAGGTTATCAAAAAATTTAACTTGAACAAAATAGACATGTGTCACAAATTCCCCTTTCTCCCGAATGAGGGCAGGCGCGAATGCAGACGTTCATCTTTAGATTTATTTTATTTCTTAAACTTTAACGAAAGGAAAGGGCACGAGGGCCAGTAAACACGCTTCAAACAAAACCAAAAGGAGAACCGAGAAACACTTCTGAAACACAGCCAAGGTAATGAAGAATGACGGTGGACCGACAACTCCACTAAACTGAACTTAAATATAACACCTAATCACTCCTGAGCACACCGGGGGCTGAACTAAACACACAGATTCTCGCCCGGTGTGCTCATTATATCAAAATAAAAGACAAAGACTCAAACTATCGAAACCTAAATAAGAGTGGCCTCTAGTGGCCACCCACCGTCACTGCCTCCAGGCCTGACTTGATGAAATGAAAGAGATTTTTAAAAATTTCATTTTTTCAACACCAACTGACCCTGCCCATTTCAACACCGACTGTATCTCCAATTCACCAAACTTTGCTGACAATTAGGATCAGAAAGGAAGTTTTTGAACCGTCAATCTGGAAACTGTTACAAAGCCATTTCTGAGGCTCTGAGATACTAGTGAACCACAATGAACCACAATTCAGACGGAAAAAAATCTTACTTTTATTGGCCAACTTACCAAAATTCCTTGCTTGCTTTAAATAAGGTCCGAGTTTATGATTCCACATAAGAAACAGACTGAGAGCGTTGCATGACAAAAACCACTGCAAGCCAAGATGACCATAAAGGCCTTGCCTAAAAACACCATGATGTCCCTCGTCATGTGGACTGATGTCACTGTCATGTGGACCGATATGTCAAACATGGAAATTTCTTTTTCACATCGGTCATATAGGGACTTAAATCAATGTAGACCACCCATTCCACTCCTTGATGGCCTGAATTTTCAGCCTAAAATGTATACTGTCCGGCTACATGTTGTACATGTTTGATTGTTTTACTTTGTTCTCACATTTAGGTTGGTTTCGTCAGCACTTTGGAAAGCAGACAAGTGAGTCTACGTTACATTACAGAAGTAAACACACCCAAAACAATGAACCATACGCACATCTGAAATCTTCCTCCGTGTATTCTTCTGGTGTCAGTTCTTCCGGCGATGCTGTCACACACACAGGCTGCAGCTCCACAGAACAGAGGGTGTCTTCCCTCTCCCACTGCACTTCTTCTTCTCAGGGTTCATCGCAAAGTTCAACACAGCCATTCCTTCCTGCTCTCAGTGTACCGTTTCACTTGACCTACAGCTTTGACGTTTGTGTGTGCCACAGTGATAAAAACATTTCCCAGGCAGAAGCTTTGGTCTCTTTCTTGGAATCTCCCTCCAGAAAGCTTCGCTGTTACCTGCAGATACGTGACTGTCCACCGGGAGGGGCGATTTCCACTGAACTGTGTAAGGCTATACGTTCGAGCTACTGCTGGGTGCTGCTCATCAGTCCCAACTTCCTGCAGGATGACTGGTGTCTGTACCAGATGCAGCAGGTCATATCGGAAGGACCCATGTCTCAGAGGATCATTCCCACTGTCTTGGACATGCACATCTCAGAGCTTCCACACGAACTGCGCTTCTTCTACACCGTGGACTTGAACAGGAACAATGAAGCCGGCTACACTCAGGTTTACAGAACAGTTCTTCGATGTGAGACACTTTTTTCATTAACTTGGCAAACATTTATTGTTCAAACACAGATTGACAGGGCATAAGTCCAAAATATAATAGCAATGAACATAGTCAGCAGCACACCTAGTATTCAGGACCTTTAAATTCTATTAGAGTGAGACACTATGGGTCAAAAAGGTAATTTTTTTAAACCAACAGGTACTACAATGAATCTTTGCCAGTGTTATTACTAAAAATGTTTTTGTATTGGACGCTTTGCTGCAATAGATGTTCAAATTCATATGCATGTAGCAATTTACATATGCATCTTACATTCTTACATATGCACGTGGCAACTGGGTGAGGTTCTAAAATGAAACTAAACTAAAATGAAAAGCTTTTTTTTGGTATAAAATCTAGCATAAATCCAGATATGAGTAATGTATTATGAAATTCTTCTGTAAAGTCCTTTAGAATAGGGCATAAATGAAATTAGAATGTAATATTGGATGAATGCATTAATGCAGGTATTTTACGAGCTCACATTTTTGTTCTGAATTTTGTTCTGAATGCTAATTTTATGTACAATGGACATAGAAAATACTCACGCCCTTCAAAATATTCACATTTTGTTGCTTTGCAGACTGAAATGAATACACACACACACCCCCCCAAAAAAACAAATTTCCAGCTGTATTTACTCAATGCAACATATAACATCTGAACGAAAGATGTGATTTAGTTTAAAAAAATAAAGAAAACAGAATCACTGAAGGAAAAGATCACCCCTCCTAAAAATACTTGTCAACTCAATCTAGTGTATCTAATCATATTCTTAAACGTACACCAACCTAATTGGCTTCCACCTGTGATCAACTGTATTTGTGATTCCAGTGCTTGGTGGTGTAACCGAAAACAGACAATCAAAGAAGTGGGAAGTGTTTGGTACTACTAGTACCCTCTCCGGACCAGGCCGTCCCTCAAACAGGATGGAAGAGCAAGGGGGAATCTGTTCAGAGAGGCCACCAAGAGGCCTATAGCAACTTTGAAGCAGTTACAGGAATTTATAGCAAAGGGTATGGCAACGATATCGCAAGTGCTCCACAAACATGGCTTGTGAATTGAACTATTTGGCCTTAACACCAAATGGCACATCGGGCAGAAAACCAACACAGCTCACCATCCAAAGAACACCATACCTACAGTAAAGCATGGTGGTGGCAGCATCATGTTTGTGGTGAGTTTCTCTGCAACAGGGACTGGTAACACTTATCACGATAGAAGGAAAAATGTATGGGGCAAAATACAGTAAATTTTCTGGAGGAAAACTGCTGCCCACTGCCAGAAAGTTGTCAGTGAGAAGAAGGTTCAACTGTCCCACATGACAGTGACCCAAAGCACACTGCAAAACTGACCACACAGTAGCTGAAGGAGGAAAAGGTGAAGGTTCTTGCGTGGCCCAGTCAGAGCCCAGACTTTAACCCCACTGAAAATCTGTGGAATGACTTGAAGATTGCAATCCAATCTGACCGAGCTTTAACAACTCTATAAAGTGGACAAATGCCGAACAGTCTAGACTTTGTAAAGTTGGAAGAGAAGTATCCCAACAGGTTGTACTTAAAGCGAAAGGTGGTTCCACAAAGCACTGACACAAGGGAAGATACTTTATCCCTCTCAGTGATTCTGGTTTTTATTTGTATTTTTTTTTCTAAACTGTTGCTATCATATCTTTCACTTTGATAGTAAATGGTGGAGTGGAAATTAGAAAATTAGGGTTTTTTTCGTGCGTGTCTGTTTTCATTTCAGACTGCAAAGCAACAAAATGTGAATATTTTGAAGGGTGTGATTCTTTTCCATTCCCAGTGTAGCCAATATGCACCATTTGTGAGAATGTTGTCAATAGTAAAAAAGCAATGGAGATATTAGACATTCTCTTCAGATTACACTGAGAATGAGCTTTTCTTTAAAAACGACAAGACACAGCTGTGCTTAGTGTGTGTGAAGCTAAGCCTTCATTCAAGTTACAAAATTTGGAGAGATAATGATTGGACTGAAAGGATGTGAATTGACTAAACACACTGAAAGAATTTGCTTTCGGTTATGTTTTGACATTTTATTATCAGTTTAAAAAAAAAGACATTTCAAAGATACGACTGAAAAATGGTAGATAGGCACAAAATCATCATTTTAACCTGTAGTGTCTTGCCAATATAACTGAGTGTTCCTCTGTAAATCACTACTGTTCATATAATGTGATCAACTAAATGTCTTTTAGATTCTGCTTTGTGTGCGATGGCATGTTTTTTTTTTCTTCAACTAACGTTATTCTTCTGCATTACAGGCTTGAAGAACAGTACAGTTTCTCTCACACAGAGCAGGGCAGAAGATCCTGTGGAAATCAACAGTTTGGTGGACCCCCCATGACACAGGCAGGGGTCTGATAATGCATGGGTTGAGCAGAGATAATACTTCTTTTGTATTCTATTTCATTGAAATCCTGAGAATCCATACTTTATGGCGTTTTGTGGGTAGTGGTGTTTGATGCCATTTCCAACATGGGCACTGTGTTTTGGTCAGAGACACGAGCCAATGAGAAGTGATCATCACCACTACAGGAACCAGTCGCAGCTAGGATGTTATTCACTATTACACATCATCTTGTTTTTTGGGTTCAATACAACAATTTGCAAACCCAGAAAAAGAATATAATGTTGTTTAAAAGTAAGAGATGAATAAATGTTGCGTGCAAACACCTCCAAAATTCATTCTCATCCAAGTAATCTCAATTATAAATTTACACACACCAGTCCATGAAACCTCATTCCACATCTCAGCCATCCAGTGTCTTTGCAAATATTCTTTTTAGTATATTTTTGTTGCCAGCTAAGAGTCTTTGTATTCTTGTTTAGGAGATTTCCCATGCAAAAGGCTTATAGTTAAAAAGCTTGTAGTATTCCTTCAGCATTCGCCCACTGAGGTTGTCCATTGTTTTCTGAGGTGTCTTCAGAATCATTTTTCTTCCGTAGAACCTTCTTTTCTTCAGCATTTTGACAGACAGTGTGAGGTTTGCTTTCAGAATGTTCTATCATTTCTCCAGACACACAGTTAAAACATTCAGATTTAAATTAAGCCACAGGATTTGCTTCTCTTAAATCTCTTGGGGCGCCCAAACTTTTGCATGGTTTTCGAGTAGTTCATAACACACTGCAGCGGGTGTGAACGGGAACATCTGCTTCCTGTTTCCATCGGCTCCTTCCCATTTAAAGCTGCAGCAGCGAGAAAGTATGTTAAAAAATCACTTAGCCTGGGATTTTTTGCTTTGATAGTGACATGTTGGGCAAAATCTGTGGTTAGCGGACGCCATATTAATGCCCATTGTTTCAAAATGGGTATTATATAGTTTACTTGGTATACTGTCACTGAAAATGTCTTCTTAGACTACATCTGAAGTAGCATTTGGATGGAGTCTTAAAGGACGGGAATGCTTGCAGACACAATGTTGATGTTTTGGATTAATTTAATTCATTTTTGAAGTACAGTTTTTTAAAATTTAGGTTAGTCAGGTTAGTTACAATTTAGAGCCGAAGTAAACCAGTATTAAAATAACATGATCAGGGGCAAAACAGTGGCAAATTATGTTTTTTGGAAGGATACAGGAGTTTAATTTCAACACAAAGGTTGCAGTTTACTTCCACCTCTATAGCCTGACGGTAGGCCACCTGGGAGCCACTGCCTCAGTATCTCTCTTGGTGGTGTTTTTTTTTTTGGGGGGGGGGGGTTCGCCCTGGCTCAGTGAAGAACATGCTCGTCCAACTCCTTCATCTGTTGTTGCTGGCATGAAGAAAGACCCTCTCCAGGGAGTGCTTGCTCCTTCTCTTTATCACCTGCCAAAACCACAGAGGAGGCTGACAGGGATGGAATGGGTTCCAGCCAGTGGTTTAACAAATTCACAACATATTTTCAGGTGGAGAAGGAAGTGGAATGGGGACATTTCACCTGGCGAGGGTTCCATCTCTTCGGTAGCTGTCACAGACTGCTGCGAGGTGAAGCCAGGCCAGCCCCTTTCTTCAAGCAGGGGAAAAGGAATGTCAGGGATTAGGCTAATCATTAGATGCCATTCACTTTCACAACCTCCTGCCTTCACCTGCGCATCTGGGACTTCTTATAGGAGACGGCTACACGGCCAGAGGGCTGTGACTGGGTAATGTAGAGGCCAACCAGAGTGATGGCACTTCCAGAGTCTAGAATGGTTGGGCTCCATCCAAATGTAGAGTCACAGTTTGTGTTTGTGTCTGCAAACCAGTCAGTTTTTGGACTTCGTGAAGGGACAGATGTTCTGGCTGTGAGCATGGGTTCATCCAAAGGTCCCCATCTGACTTCCCCCTGTGCCCCGTGGAGTGGGTTGAAGAATGGCATTGAAATGGCTCTTGCCTCTGTTCCTCTTTCACTATGTAGAAAGTAGCCAGGGCGCACTCACGGGCGGCCACCATGTCTCAGGGATTTCTTGTGGCTTTCATACCCACAACTTTTTTCTCTTCGCTGGGTTCTTAGTGTACCAGGAGAATAAAGGTGGATTGAGGAAAATGCAAAGTGTGACTGCACAGTTGCTATGGTAACTGTGGCTGTTACTAGGTGCCCCCTACCTGTTTACCCTTTTCATTTTTAACAACCTTCTTAAAGAAAAACAACTACTTTAGGCTTATAGCATTGTATCATGACAGAAAAGTCATTTTGGTGTCCAAGTACTGTTGTCGTCTTCTATGAACATTAAGGAAACCCAGTGAAAACGGTGTCTTGGAAGCTTCAAATTTCTTCGTGAGGCCCAAGCACACCAGAATAGCCTTTTTTTTTTTTTCAACCGATGACTACATAAATCCACATAACAGATATTGCCCCAAAATGAGAAATACAGTCACTGGACCATCACCGATTCACTCTTTCATCAGAAAACATTGTCCCAAAACTAATAACTCATTTATCCTTTTGTCTTTTCAGAAGTCATTTTGTGTCTGACAATTCTCATTTTCTATGAGCTTTCATTTCTGGAACCCCAAAGAAATGTTTCTGGCTCTCCATAAACATTTTTGAGGTGCAGGAGCGCTAGAACGGCACTGATCAGTTTTTCCTTTGGTGTCTGTAAAGCTGTGTTTTGATCAACAAAAACTACAAAGAACATTTGGCAAATTAATAATAATTCCAAAAAGAAAAAAAAAAAAAACTCACTTCAGAGGGTGTCCACTTGGTTTTAATAGATTCTCAAGCAACATGAAAACACACAGGAATGTTGTTCTTTATTAAACATCAAACAGCAGATAAAGTACCGCAAATCTGTCATTAAACTATTCTAAATAAGTATAATTTAAAAAAGGGAAAGTAGTGAGGAGATCTCAGAGACCTGCTGCCTTTTTTTTTTTTTTTTTTTTTCCTTTTCACCTTACGAGGGCACACTTAAACAAACAAAAAGAAAAAAGGGAAAGGAGTGGGGGGATCTCAGAGACCTGTTGCCTTTTTTTTTTTTTTTTTTTACTTTTCACCTTACTAGTGCACATTTAACCAGCCAGAAAGAAAAACGTCATTTTACCATGCCTTTAAAAATAAATAAATAAAAATTACAACCATTTAATACACTTCATTATAAAGTAATAAAACTTTCAGGCCATGGCTCTTTGTAACAGCCTTGTTGATTTGAGAGATATTGCAGTCTGAAAAACCTGTAAATAAGGCAAAAAACCATGGTGCCCAGATCTAGTCAGGTTTGCACTTACGAATAAATTTGCAGCTCTTTCTCATTTTGACACCTCAGGGTTCCTCTACTCAAATGGCAGAACAGACTGGCTGCGGTCTGGGTCAGTTAAACGCAGGATACGAGTAAGATTACTTGTTGTAAGGGAACTGGAAAATAAAGCAGAAAAAGATCAAATTAATTGCAAAAATATAAAGACAACAATCCTTTGTAATCTTTATTTTATTATAATCTAATCGATTCATAATAAAAGGAAGAGGTAGAGGCATTAATCTAAATAACAGCTGTGACATTTAAAATATTCTGAAAAACGGAAACTCAGCACAATCCTTTTATTAAAAAAACATTTCTGAAGACTCTCCTGGCTTACAATTCCAAATGTCTTAATTAAGCACTAAAGAAACAATTCTGTGGATAAATGATTACTTTTAAAAAATTTGCTTAGACAAATGAGCTACAGGGTTATTATCTTGTTAGTATGTCCAAGATCCAGGTCTAATTTCTCAACCTTGTTTTATTGGGTTGACATATCTTCACCTACTGCAATGCTCTGTACCTTTTCCTTTGCTCATAAGACCTAAATGAGTCTGCCACTCCCTAATAAAATTTGTTTATTGCATTTCACATAAACCAACTACATTTTCAAATGTCACCCCTGAATTAAACTGCAATTCCACTTAATGAATATTCAAAACTAGTATTTTTCAGACTTTATTATGAATATTTGAAACAACATAGCAACAGAAAAGCTGTCTAATTTATTCGAGTTTCAAAATTAAATAGAAAATCTTATTAGTCTCCAATTACTTCTTATTATTCCGCTTGTATGGAATGCTGGAGTGGTTTCAAAGCCAAAACATCTGTTAATATTCAGTTTGAGGCACATTTTTCAGTTTTTTGATTGGTCAATCAGGAGCCGAGTATTGATCATTTAAAATCGACAACTTTGCCCATAGACTTTGATTCATCAAATGTTGGCCATCGTGACATCACGATGTAAGGAGGATAAACCCTCTAAGTCCAAATGTGCAAAAAATAGACATTTTGCCCTCAGTGCCTGTAATTTAATGAATGAAAAACATTTGTAACTGTCGGTTTGATTATACATAAGGAAACAATTTGTCTGTGTTAGTTTGAGTGGTTTTAAGTGAGTCGTTTTTAACCCCTTCATGTGCACTTTTAACATGGAGTGTTTCAACTGGTTAAGAATCAAAGTTGTAGGCAATTTTTTCTGTCTTTAACTTTCTTTTGGGGGAAAAAATAAATAAAAAAAGTGTGCACAGGTCAATGTAGCGTGTGTCATTTGGCTTATTTAAAATAAATAAATAAATAAAATAATATTATATATCCACGTTTTTGTCTGTGCACTGTGGGCGAAAAACGTGTTTATTTCTGAGAGAGAGAGAGAGAAAGGCAAAGAGAGGCAGAGAGAGAGTGAGAGAGAGACAGAAAGAGAGAGACAGAGAGAGAGAGACAGAGAGAGAGAGAGAGAGACAGACATAGAGAGAGAAAGAGAGAGACAGACATAGAGAGAGAGACAGACAGACAGACAGACAGAGAGAGAGAGACAGACATAGAGAGAGAGAAAGAGAAAGAGAGAGAGAGAGAGACAGACATAGAGAGAGAGAGAGAGAGAGAGAGAGAGACAGACATTGAGGGAGAGAGATAGAGAGACAGATAGAGGGAGAGAGACAGACAGAGAGAGAGAGAGACAGACATAGAGAGAGGGAGAGCGGGAGAGCGAG
>JBBJLS010072400.1:0-7500 GCA_037577275.1 Bryconaethiops microstoma
AGAGAGAGAGAGAGAGAGAGAGAGAGAGAGAGAGAGAGAGAGAGAGAGAGAGAGAGAGAGAGAGAGAGAAAGAGACATAAGATATGTCAGATCATTACATTGTACCTAGACCACCTTGATCAGAAACACTATTGCATAGGTGCATTGTGTAGGTATATATATATATATATATGTATAAAGAGAGAGAGCGAGAGAGAGAGAGAGAAGGCAAGATGTACTTAAATGCAGCAAGCGTACTTGCTATTTAAACCTCAGGCCAATCAATAGCAGACACACACACATAAGGTCAAAAACTAAAGGTTTCCATTTAATTTACAGCGTTTAGGCTGACGGTCCTAAACAGTTCTGTTTATTGTTACTCAGGCTGAGAGAGTCTTTAATCCAGAGTCCAAGTCAGTCAACATGAGACCCGGGTCCCAGTCTCTGTATCACATCACACCTGACTGGCTCAAACGCATTAACGAGGACAAACATTCCACTAATTAACTTTTAACGAGAAACACATGGTAATTAGGACGATATAATGACATCAACAATTTCCAAACCTACATTTCACTAAAGTTCCAAAAACAAATTACACGCTTGAAAGATGGCAAACTAATATCAATATTTTCACTTTGCCAATAGATCCATATATCTTTGCCATGTATAATCCTGTTTTACACTTTCTTTTAAAAAGCAGGAGAGTCTAAACATAGTAGATATAAACATTGTAGACATACAGTTTGTATTTCCTTAGAATGGCTGTTTGAGGATTGAGAGTAAGAGAAAAGGACAGGGGTGAACTTCCCCATAGTGAAGTAGCACACAGACAATAGTAAAGTGTAAAACAGAAGATCAACCAAAGCAAGGAGGAAAACATGAGTTTTCCAATATAGCTCTAATGCTTTTGGGAAATTTGACCGAACGTTGGAGTCAGGGTGGGACATAACATGAATAAAACTCTTTTACCATACTCTGGAAAAAGTGTGTTTGCTACTGCCCTGTTTAACCCAAAACAGAGGCTCAAGAAAACCTGAAGGACAGATTATAGGTTTTTTTTGATGATTTATAGCGACTGGAAGCCACAGCATAGGCCAAGGTCATTGATTTGGTGTTTAATGGCACCACAGTGTGTGGGGCACCGTCTGCACACAGGGCAACAAACAGAGGTTTCAATAAAATGAATTAAAAAAATTCTCAAAAGTGTGAATGCTGCTTAAGTGTGTGTGTGTGTGTGTGTGTGTGTGTGTGTGTGTGTGTGTTTGTGTGTGCATATACCAACCTGTAGATGCTTTAAAGTAAAGACTACGGGCACAGTCAGAAACACTCGGCTGGACTCCTTGTTGATTGATGCAGCAATGACGTGCGAGTTGACGGCTAAGCTCTGCCCCCCAAGTCCAGGGTCAACCTCCATCTTTACAGTGGCATTTTCAGTGGAGAGGAAAGAGCCCAGATTCTTAAAGAGCAAGAAGACCACCTTCACCTGACCTACACAGAGAGAGAGAGAGAGAGAGAGAGGGAGAGAGAGAGAGAGAGAGATAGGGGGGATAGAGAGAAAGAGGGAGGGGGGAGATAGCGAAAGAGAAATAGAGGGAAGGAGAAAGAGAAAAACAAGAGAGAGAGAGAGAGAGAAAGAAAGAGCAAATAGAGAAAACAGATTGTTATAAGATGACAGGAGAACAGGACTAAAAAGAATATATGAAAGAGGGAGAAAGAAGAGTGAGAGGAAGAAAGGAAGACAGCAAGACGGCAAGAAGAGATGGAGAGATTGAAAATGAAAGAGAGGAAAAAGACATTGTGTCATAAAATGAAAGTAGGATTGGACTAAAAAAATGAGATGGACAGACAGAGAGACAGCGCGAGAGAGAGAGAGAGAGAGAGAGATTGTATTACTGTAAGAGCTGACAGGAGGACAGGACTAAAAGGGCAAGAGATGGAGCGAGTGATGGGCGAGGGTGGGAGGAAGTGGGGGTGAGACTGATAGTAAAGACCATTTCATTTTGACTGTGGAGGGAGGGGAAAAAAGAGTGAGATTTAACACAGAGGCCAACGGAACATCCATCCTCCCAGCTCTCGCCGCGCTCACTCTTATTATTCTGTATGAATATTTCATGTGCGTTTGTTTCAATCATCCTAATCTCTCCTCTGCCGCGTGCAGACACAAAACACAAAAACGGGGGCATGAGGAAGAGGAGGAGGATGGGGAGGAAAGGAGGCATGGGAGAGATGAGAGTGGAGGATAAGATGGTGGAGAGACAGAGGAGAAAAGAGGAGTGGAGGGTGAGAGAATTTGTTAAGCCGAGACTGCTCCGTCAGCCCTGAAAACGATAGTAATCTACACGCCTCTTCGGCTATTCTATTAGCAGCGCCGTTAAGAAACCATCAAGAAAGAAATTGTCTCAGCGCTTTTTGTTAATCTGATTAGACTGTTATTATCAACCAATAAGTGTGTAAATCAGGCTGGGAATTGTGCTCGGCTGCAGTAGGAGACTGTCCATCACAGACCTTTAAAGTTTCTGGATTTAATACGATGAGGATTACGTCAGTTTAGCCGCTTTACATCCCCGATTTAGCCAATGAATAAAATTGAATTTATCCACGGCATGATGAGAACTGAAAGAACTCCAAAGTAGTACAAATGTGTAAGCAGTGACCCCACCATCTGGACAATCAGGATCATCATCCACAAGTTCGGTCCCCAGCGATGCCACAGCCATCCGTGACCAAGATAAGCATAGCTGGTCTTGCTCTCATTGGGTGGTGTACGATTGCTGTTTCTACTGACCCATCATTCAACATAATGCCAGCAAGTATGCATGTATGTTAATGTTTAGTGTTCTCCTTCAAGCATGTTGAGCTGTCTAATGATGCTAGTGGAAGCTCGAAAATGTCTTGAAGGAACCTGTGCTAGCCTTCACACTCTCAGTGTTGGTGATATTGTGTGACTGAGGGAATTCTATCTGGTGTGTGGAATTGGAAAGGACTAAATTTGAGAGAAAACGTACTCTGAAGAGAGACTTACCAACTGTTACCAACTGATCGTTAAAATCTAATTGCTTAAAATACCTTTTTATGGCCTCAACATAGAAAAAAACGGCAGTGTACCAGCACACACACACACTCAAATATGGCATGTAGGGCTGTCACTACTGATTACAACTGTAATCCAGTAATGATGATTATGACAATTATTTGTTTTGTTGGACCCCAGCAGAATTCTCTTTGGACCCTCTGTAGGACTGCGGACATTTGTCAGAGTGTAGCAATATTTCTATGGAACATTATGGAAGACCTGTGGTGAAATTGCATTATGAATCCCTCCATGGAAAACTAATTTAGGCCAAACAGTACTTCAGAGGGTTTAAACAAGGAGTATGATCATAAAATCAGAAGAAAATGACAAGTTTTCACTTTGCAGGATCTAGGGTATTCTTCCCTAAGGTCTACTTACCATGTGGTTTTATCCAGCATAACAGGCTTCCAAAAACCTCTCTTTTTATTATTAAAGAAAAATGATGGGCCATCATAGAGATCACTCAACCACAAAAATTGATTTTTTAATGATCAATACTCACCCCCTGACCAACTGATAAAAAATTAATGCAACATATGCAATCAACCGGATATTAAAGAAAGTTTTAGTGTTGGAATTTTCCTAGAATTCCGAACGGGCTCAGATGAGAAGTGGTGGCAAAATTTTTTGAAATATTGGTCTACACGTACAAAATGACCATTTTACAATGTTTGATGGCATTTATTCGCCCACCTACCAGTGAGTTTGAAACTCTGCAGTGAAATGACCTCATATCTGATTTTTTTCACAGTGGTATACACACTGAACTAATAATTTTGGCTTTATTGGACTATATAATCCATTTACAGTGCTGCAAATCTGCTATGACTTCATATTTCTCTAAAATGTCACAGCAGCAGCTCCTTCTCTCAGTTCAGAACTCGCTGTTTCAGACGCAGTACGGCCGCAGGGACAGCACATTGTTTCAGCACTAGTTTCATTGTTAACCAGTCACGGCTTGTCGGTGAAAAACACTGCGGAAGTGTATTTAGTAAATGGACTTGGTGGCACGTCTCTTGCGGTAAGCATCGGAAAACAACTCCAGGCATAATGGCCGCATGCTCACATTTTTACGTGCCATTGAAAACGAGGTTGCTGCAGATATTACAACCCTGCAGGCATTTAAACCGCTTTATTACCTTCTGGAAATGTGTCTCACTGCTGCAGGCTAGGATAATGACAAATGTATCTCACTGAGAATAATGGCAAGTCTATGGTGAATCTATGATGGTGCAGTAAACAAATGAAACCAGATTGGGCTTATTTTAGCCAATACCTGATCTGATATAATATGCCAGGATCTGATATCCCTAAAGGTAATACCTCTGGTAAAACCTAAGGCATTTTCTAACCTTAAATTTTCTTTATAAGACTTTTTAAAGATGTCTACAGTTTAGGTGAATGGAACCTGGTGTCACAATGTCTACAGCCCAAATATATTGCCATTTATTTGCTGTTCCAAACCACCAGGAAATCTACATGAGCCTTCAGATTTTATTTATATAATGCTGATAATTATAAAATAGGGGTATCTCTGGAAATAAAAGTCTATTTCTATACAACACTCTGCATGTAATTCTCTGACTTGGAATTTAAAAAGTATATATTTTGGGCAGCATGTACATAACCGATTAAAGTAATATCTATACTATAAAACTTGCAACACACCTGGTTCCATTCACCACCACTGTGAACAATTCTCCAGATGTTGTTCGCATAGTAATCATTTAATTATACAGGAATTTTGATTCATCAGTGGAATTTCCTTTTAAGATTTTGACACTGATGGGGACACAAAAACAAAAACTTTACTCCGGCCATAGTGTAATCACTTTCATACATTAATGTATGAACATCTTTCATACATTAACATCAAAGTACATGTACATAGTTCAAATGGGGGCACCTACAGCATGGGTCTATCGTCCATGTAACAAGTAATGAAGTACCGTAGTCACAGAACACAAAAAATTGTTTTTTTTTCATTTGTCCTTGGACTGGAATCACATTTAACATTTTAAGGCAGCTACAGTTGCCTTTTCAAATCAATGATCTAGACGTTTGTATTGCTATCTAAATCTAAAAATTAATGATAACTATATACTGATAAATACATACTAACTAATTGGTAGTATAAAGAGGTCCTCTTTCTCACCTACATCCACACAACGACTGCACTGAGCTTTGGTGTTTCTCAAAGCCAGATAGAGCTTCAGCCAATCACACATTAGCAATAAACGACAATCTTATAATGATACTGGGTGAGGAAGGCGGGACTCACAATAGAGTAACAGTATTGTTAACTGTTTGTGTTTCGAACACAGACAGGAAACAGCAGTTTTATTTGAATTTTTTGGTTTAAAATGATTGCTATCAGTAGTCACGGGATATTGGTAGGGATGTGCCCCCACCATCCATACCCAATTCTTGGTCTACAGTCTGTAATACACCTATATAGTGAGGTGGGTGTTCCTAATTAAGTGGCCAGCAAGCAAAAGCAGAAGTGTTCTTCCTTTAAAGCGGCATGAAGCAGTTTTGTTCCTGTTCTTTGAAGGCTGATACAGCTCTGGAAAAAAGGGACCACTGCAAAATGTTCAGTTTCTCAGGTTTTATGTTTTATAGGTGCAAGTATTCAACTGAACAGCCTTACCTTAGTCTTTAAGAACTGCTGACAATATTTCTCCTAATTTCCAAATAAAAATATTGTTCTTTAAAGCATAATTTTAAAGGAAATGGCAACAAAATTACATCAAAATAAAAGAAATGATGCAGTGTTTACAGAATTAGAATAATTCAAAGAAAAAAAAATCTCTTGTTCACTCTTAAACTAAATGGCAATATTTAAATGGGGGGGTGGTGGTGGCATAGTACTTGCCTCTGGACCAAGAGGTATGGGTTTGAATCCTACCTTCAGTACACCACCACTGGGTTCCTGAGCAAGACGCTTAACCCCAAGTTGCTCCAGGAAGTCTGTCCTCTGTAGTTAGGGAATGGAAGTCGCTTTTGATAAAAGCGTCTGCTAAATGCTATAAATGTAAATGTAAATTACCTGTGATGTACTTCACATTGCAAGAGGAGAGTGTTGATTGCAGCAGTGGCTTTTATACTTTTCCTCATTAAATAAGATTTTATTCAGGTGATCACCAATCAGTACCACATAAAGCAGAATGACGTGCTTGTGCAGGAATTTAACAGACAACGGCATGGAATCGTTGTCATACTCATAGAGATGCTGATTTAAAAATAAATTGCCCAGAGCTGTATATGTAAATGATGTGCGTCCACAGAGTTAACACTTCGCAGAGAGTGAGCGCCCTTCGAGCTGTTGGCTAAATGGGTGGTTAAATGTGTCACATTACAGCCATGATGTATTCAAAAAACTCTTTTTGCACCTTCTATTAGATATGTCTCTCTGTATAAGTACCGTTTTCAAAGCAATGATTTTGAGAATCTCTGCCCAGTGCAGGTTGATTATTTGTTTTTCTGCATTAGTTGAGAGAGCCTCACTTGCCTCTTTTTAATTCGCTGTTTTGTTTATGCCCATATTCCTCCCGGAGGACCGCGCCACTGTACAGTGTAGTGTTTACCCTGTTCTAACACACCTGCTTCAACTCATGAGCTCGTTACAAAGCCCTTCACGAGTTGAATCAGGTGTGTTGGAGCAGGGAAACTAATAAACGTGTGCAGTGGTGCTGTGGCCCCTGCAGGGAGGGGAAGGGAGGGGGGTGCAGTTTAATGTGCTCTTTAATGATTACAGGTTTGTGCCACTGCGTTTCTTATTGGTTATGACTCACATCCTGCCACTTTTCTGTATTTTTATTTTTCCTAACATTTTGTTTTTTTAATGCATCTGTCCTGACTACGGGGGATCAGTGACTTACACAAAAAAACTGACACGAAACATTTGGCACTGCTTGAATGCTGCATGCTTTGCATGTGGGGAGGGAGCAGTAGGGATGTACCAGAGGAGAAAAGGGACAAGAAAGAGAAGGGGAAAAGAAAGAGGGGGGAAGAGAGACACAGAGAGAGAGAGAGAGAGAGAGAGAGAGAGAGAGAGAGAGAGAGAGAGAAAGAAAGAAAAGAGATAGAATGAAGGGAGAGACAAAAAAAGAAAAAGAAATCAAAAGAGATAAAGGGAGCGAGGGAGCAACAGAGAGAAAGAAGAGACGTACTGAAAGAAAGTGAAAAGGAGAGAGAGAAGGTTAAGAGAGGAACAGAGGCAAAGAGAGAGGAAGAAACAAAAGCATATACAGAAATGGAGAAAAAAAGAGAATAAGAGAGAAAAGGAAAGAATAAGAGACTAAATGAGAGCAATGGACTTAAAGAAAAAGAGAGAGTGAAAGAGAGACAAAGAAAAAGGGAGGAATGTAATAAAAAGGGAAAGAGACTGACAGAGAGAAAGAGAGAGTGAGAAACAAAAGAAAAACAAAAGATACAAAGAGAGA
>JBBJLS010072401.1:0-10411 GCA_037577275.1 Bryconaethiops microstoma
TGCTCAGGAACCCAGTGGTGGTGTGCTGGAGGTAGGATTCAAACCCATGACCTCTTGGTCCAGAGGCAAGTATCCTATCACTAGGCCACCACCACCCACATCAGCTATTAGTCCCATCGTAAACCAAGAATACAGACTACTGGCTGAGAAGCAGAAACTCAAAGGTCAGTTCTTTAGGCTTTGTTTGTGAAAATTTGTCTATAAAACTGATTTAAACTGTACCTAAATTGTGCTAAGTCTTTCACTCAAAGATCTCTGAGTTGCCTTTTTATCAGACCACGCATCCATAGCCCAGCACGGATCTACTGCAGTGCACTTATCTGAAAGTCAGCAGGACAGAAATAGCCCTGCTGTTTGCTGTTCTTGCTAGAGAAGTGCTCTTGTGTTTATGGTCTTGGATTTCCATTTTCTCAATAGTGAAGAGACTGAAAGATTAGCTGAACTGTAACCCAATTAGCAAGGTCTCACTAATGAGAATATAAAAGCAAAACATACAGGCTAAAATCAGAAAACCTTGGGCTTGATACTGATAACAGCTTAGGTGAGTTTCGTAACACGTCTTTATAATTTCTAGATTGATGATGGGGACACACACACACACACACACACACACACACACACAGGCTTGTGTAACACTGTATCTGAGAGGACATTGGCTTCCGTGATACTATTCCTAGTTCTACTTCTACATGTAAGATTAACAATTAAATCTAAAAACAAACCATAAACAGTTAAAAACAACTCCATAAAATAACCTTGCCCAGTTTTGTTCCAAAACAGGTTTGAGGACCAGGAGAATGTCTCCACTTCTACAGAATCTTTAATATTTCTCTCAATAGGAGGAATTAGGAGGATATTTGGTCCTCACAAAGAGATAAATACAAAGCCACACATACACACCCACCCACTCTCTCTCTCTCTCTCTCTCTCTCTCTCTCTCTCTCTCTCACAAACACACACACACACACACACACCTTCCTGTTTTGTGGGGTATTTCCATTGACTTCTGATTTACTGTAACTAAATAGTGCTCTTACCCTGGAACTAAGTCACAAAATACATCTTCTCATGTGAGATGTAAGGTTTCTTGTGTACTTCATTACCAGTGGAAAACACACAGAAGCAACGTCACTGTCACTCACCTGTACAGCTTTAAGAATGGCTGCAAATTCTTCCACAGTTTCGGCTGTGGTTTGGAACCAAGTCTCCAAGTGACTTATTATATAGTCTATATAATTATTATATAATTATATAGTCCATGGCAGTGAAAAATTTCCTGTACTGTCCTCCTGACTTGTTTCCTCAGATTTTCATTATAGAACCTTTTCTTCTTCCTTTAAGTTCTTTTTTAAATTGAGAAGAAATCCCCATTTGGATAGCAATTACTGATGCCTAGTTCTAGGAGCCGGGATCTCATCTTAAAGTGAATTTAATGTGCATTGGCTGCCTCCACTTCCAGTGAGACCTTCTCACAATTCATTGAACTCATTTTGGATGTCTGAGCTCAAATGAGTTAGTTGGCTTTTCACTTTCGATCATAATGGGGCAAAAGCTCCACTGTGCCTAAGAAATTCCCATTATAGACATTGCCTAAGTGTAATCAGTGGTTTTACCTCTGAAAGGTGAATATCTTGGTGCAGAGTGCAGAGTAACATTTATTTCTCTGTTTCAGACTGTAACTGATTGCAGCCATGACAGAACAGTGCAAATTGTTCAATTTTAAATAGCTCATAGTCCCAGTGACCAGTTATTTTGGAAATTTGTCATCACATAACATCATGCATCATGTACCTGTGATCACTATTTAAAGCTCTATGAGAAGGTCTTTTTTGATCATGTGAGAAAAGAACACACATGATGCAAAACAGTGCATTTGTACTATCACTGTCAATTAGCCAATCATTTTTCATCTTTTCATCTTTTTTTCTGCTTTAGTGTATTTCAGATCATTTGGAAATGACTTTTGTTGTGAATCATGAGGCATTTGTCTGTTTTCCTATTGTCATTTCTAATTACCAAATAATTGCTGCCCTGTACTTATAGCTTAACCGTGCTGGCCACAAGTCCAGCAATGTAGCTCAGTATCCATAGTATCCTCAGTTACTTTTTGCTCACTTTGTCCCTTACACTTCTCTGCTCTTCTCTCTTTCTGCATTGCTTGAAGAAAACACTGGTTCCAGGGTATCCATAGGTACGTAATGTATAATGCATTTTATAATAATAGTAACACATAATATAACGTGACAACACCCTCCTAACACCAAATGAGCCACTACCAATGTCATCTTATTAATAAAACTATTTTCAGAATCAGAATCTGAAAATCTTATTGATTCCAAAGGACATTACTTGACTGTGCAGACACACAGAGACACAGAGAAAAGAACAATGTAAAATATACAGTCTAAATAAATCAAATAAAAAATCTGTAGAAAAAAAACTTGATATGAAATTCACTATAAGATCTACACAAATTCTGGGTATAAATACTATAGATAAATAACAGTTTAGTGTATTTCTAGTAACACAGATGGTAGTTCAGAGTACATTATTGCACGTAGTAGAGATCAGTAGTATGTAAGTAGTAATGACATACGTACTGATATTCACCCGGTAAGACTATTGCACATATAAAGATGTTTCACAGCTCCCTGCCTCATGCCCCCTTTTTTTACTGAGTTGTGTCTGGCAACTTAGCAAGCAGGATGTGAAGCAGGACACCATGATGTGCCAGACACCTTTGCTTTGCCAACTGGAGCTTTAACAATTCAGTATCAGGCCTTCCTGTTACTTGAAAATTTGTATTTATTTATTTATTTATTTATTTATTCATTCATTAATTCATTCATTTAATGAATGAATAAATAAACGGAATGAATAAATAAACGGAAATGAAGAGAAAAAGAAAGGAACCAACAGAGAGAGAGAAAAAGGGAAAAAACAAGAAAAGATCCAAGAGACAACTGCTGCAAATGTATCGTCACTCCAACTGCAGCATCTGGAAAACAAGAACCAACCACACATACACAGAGAAATAACATACAAACCGACGGCAACGCTGTAACAACACAACAGAAGGCTGTCTATGGTCCTGGGTAGTTTTATGCATGTGTGTGGGTATATGCAAGTGTATGCGTGAGGGTAAATGTGTGTGCACATGTGTATGGATGTGTGTATGTACGTGTGTGTGTTTGTGTTTGTGTGTGTATGAGTGTGTGCATATGTTCATCTGACCACCTGTGTGTGTGCATATGTGTACACGTTAGTGCGAACATAATATCCGAGTTTGTCATGGAATGATTTGTAGTGAGAGTGGTGAGGGACCACAACAACATCACCACAGTGCCCAAGGCAAACCAAGCAAGCCCCAGAGGGCACAAGGACCCAGCAGGGGACCCAGGCTATAGGCCACAGGAGAGGCCATGTGCCCGCCCCCAGAAGCGTAGTTGGAGCTGTAGACATGCCCCACGGGACAGAAGACCCCAACTACCAGAGGCAACAGAGTGCCAGCCCCAGCAAGGAAGAGGACATGCAGGCATAGACAGAGAGACACCCATTCACCGGACGGGCATCCTGCAGGCCCTCCAGGGAGGCCCACCCCAAGGGGGCAAGCTGACAGTCATCTGACTACCCACCTTGGGATCCCCCACAACCCAGCCCTCACAGCCGCCCTACCCTCTTCCGTCACCCCTCCAAGCCCCCTTACACTCTGCACTCCGAACCCTCAACTGCCCTATTCCCGATGTCTGCTCACCCACAGCCTGGAGGTATATTACTCGATATTACCCGCCCCCCCAGGCTGTGGGTGAGCAGACATTGGGAATAGGGCGGTTGAGGGTTCGGAGTGGGTTCAGACACCTTGTCAGAGATCGGCCGCACCCCAGGGATACAGCCAGCTCTAACCCCAGGCCCACTGGCTGGCTCCCCCCGCCCACAACAGGAAGGCAAGAATTTTTATTGATCCTATATTTATATATATTTTCCTTTTTTCCCCTTTCTTCTCCCCCTTTTTCCCTGTTCCTTTCTTCCTCCTTCTCTTCCTTTCCTTCTCTGACAGACACACTTACACCTTCAAGACTACTCACAATTACACACAGAATCAAACAGGTGCATAAATGTAGACACCAGTTTGTACAAGCCTTTACAGAATTCCTTAGCATCTTATATAAAGGTCAACAGTACAAAAATATCTCATCTCCTCCTCTTTCAGGTGGGACGTGGGCTATGTGAAAGGTAGCTGATCCAGCTGTGCATGAGGACAAATCTTGTTAGTAAACATGTGTGTTAATTAGTTAGGTGTAACTGTCTAATACTTACATTGACAGAGGTCCTAATTACATTTGGATCATACATGTGATTTCATATTTTGTTACTATAATTTTTTTAAATGACTCAATATTAATATTGACTAAAATTGACTAAAAATTGACCTCCTTCCAGGGCCGGTACCACCCCGCGGCCATTTCAACTCCCTATCTAAAGAAGAGCAGAGGGCTATGGAGGAGTACGTAACAGAAGGACTTCATCAAGGGACACTCCGTCCCTCTTCATCACCAGCGGTCGCAGGGTTCTTCTTCGTGAAAAAGAAGAATGGAGGTCTCCGACCCTGCGTCGACTACTGTGGCCTCAACAAGATTACTGTGAAGAACCGTCACCCATTCCCACTTACCATCACTGCCTTGGATGCCCTCTCTGGTGCTTCCATCTTCACCAAGTTGGACCTCGGGAGCGCGTATAACCTCATTCGCATCAGGGAGGGTGACGAGTGGAAGACGGCCTTCATCACTCGCACCGGTCACTATGAAATGCTGGTAATGCCATTCAGCTTGTGCAACAGTCTGGCAGCCTTTCAACAGCTGATTAACGACGTGACATGCTGGGTCGCTGGGTCTTCGCTTATATAGATGATATTCTCATCTACTCGAAGACCGAACAAGAACACATCCAGCATGTCAGAGCAGTTCTAAAGAGGTTGCTGGCCCATCGACTGTTCTGCAAGTTGGAAAAATACGCTTTCCACCAGCACTCCACCACCTTTCTGGGGTTTGTCATCTTACCTCGGGGGTGGCCATGGACCCTCAGAAGTTGGAAGCTGTGCGGAGTTGGCCTCTACCCGCTTCGCTTAAACAGCTCCAACGGTTTCTGGGGTTTGCAAATTTCTATCATCGCTTTATCCGGGGCTTCAGTTCAGTCGCAGCACCACTTACTGCTCTCACCAAGCCCTCCAAGACCACCCTTCCAACTCACCCCAGATGCCACTCAAGACTTACATCAACTCAGCAAAGCCTTCACTTCTGCACCGATCCTCATCCATCCGAGATCATTGTTTTACCCCTCCGGTGGGAGCTAGAAGATCGAGTCCGCCAGGGGCAGACCTTGGAGCCCCCTCCGGCAGAAACACCACCTGGACGACTCTTCGTTCCATCCTCTCTGTGATCAGAAACCCTTCAGTGGGCCCATGCTTCGGCCATCTCCAGACACCCAAGAGTGCACCGCACCCTACAACACCTCCAATGAGCCATGTGCGGTGTGTGCCAGGGCCAAGAGTCTTAATCAGCCCAGCTCCAGAGGTCTCCAACCTCTCCCGGTTTCTCATTGTCCCTGGTCACACATTGCACTGGACTTCATCACCGGTCTGCTGGAGTCCAAAGGAAAGAACACCATCCTCACCATCGTGGATCGGTTCTCCAAGGCCGTGCACCTGGTGGCTCTCAACGGGCTCCCCTCTGCTACAACCACCACCGAACTTATTATCGAACACGTAGTCCGCTTGCATGGGTTCCCCAAGGACATTGTCTCGGACAGAGGGCCCCAGTTCATAGCCAGGTTCTGGAAGGCCGTCTGCCATCTGATCGAGTCTACATGCAGTCTATCGTCTGGTTACCACCCGCAGACCAACGGTTAGAGGGAATGGGCCAACCAACAACTGGAGCGCTTCCTGAGGTGCTTTGTCGCTTCCTGAGGTGCTTTGTTCCTGAAGTGGTACCTCATCTGGGCTGAGTTATCCCATAACCTCTTGACATCTTCTGCCACTGGTCTCAGTCCTTTTGAGATATGTTATGGTTTCCAACCTCCCATGTTTGAACACCATGAACCGGAGGTCTTGTTCCATGTCGGTGACAGGGTCTGGCTCTCCACTCGGAATCTTCACCTGCACACTGAATATAAGAAGCTGTCCTCCCAGTTTATTGGACACTACCACATCACCCATTGGATCAACCCTTTCACCTTCCGGCTCCAGCTGCCTGCCTCCCTCTGTGTTCATCGTGTCTTCCACTCCTCCCAGCTGAAACTGTTCACCATGTCACCTCTGGTTCCTGCAGCTCCGGATCCTCCTACGCCTTGGATCATTGATGGTGGTCCTGCTTACACCGTCCGGCGGATCCTCGACTCGTGACTCCGAGGACGTGGCACTCAGTACCTCATGTACTGGGAAGGCTACGGCCCGAAAGAGCGATCTTGGGTCCCCGGTCGGTTCATCCTGGATTCTTCCCTGATACAGGACTACCGTCATCGGGTATCCTCCCAGCCTGGTCCAGGAGGTCCTGGAGGGTGGGGTGGGTGGGTGTGGTACTGTCACATGCATGAGTCACGTCACACACACCGGAAATGAGTGCATCACAGGATATATAAACAGGATGTGAGTAGTTCCTCTTCGCTCAGTCATTGGGTCTGCTGCCACGTTCGATCGATGGGGAATCCACTTCACATGAGTACTCACTACCCTTCTCTTTGCATGTTTGTATTTGTGGGTTCCGGTGGGAATCTTAACTCTTTCTTAGAGCGTTTGCAGAACAAACTGTGTGAATTATCCAAACCTCTCGCTTCTACCGCGCTTAGGTTCATCCTTCACACAACACAGGCACTCCTACTGGCCAGGTACGTTCTTGTCCTCTACCATCTCGTGACACATGTTTATCAATTTAATATATATCAACGTTCAGCATGACCTGCCCCAGCATGTCATCCGGCAAGCAACACTGGTACACTTCTGCGCTGATGTATTAAACCCTCTCACTGATTGTTGTGTGGAGGGAGAAAATATGACAAGCACTGGGGTCATTTTGACATTTGTCATTTTATTGTACACCACTTCTCTGTGCTGGTGCTTTTTCCATTTTTCATTTTCCATTTTTGCTGTATTCATCAGCATATTCTGAATCTTGTTTATTAGGTCTTCTCTTTCAGACCTCACTGACCGCAGGCAGAAGCAGAAGCAACGTTAATACTTGATGCTCTTAATCATTTTTTCATGCATCAGTCGTGTACTCTAAGGATGGGAGAATACAAATGTTTTATTTTCAATACGATACTCATATCCCTATACCAGTGCCAATACGGGTACTTTTAAAAGTCTTCTTGTGTACACAATAAGACCAGTAAAAACCTGCAAAATTAGATAATTGCTCTAAGATTCCAGAAATCAGTCTGAGCACCAAATGGGCTTATCTCCCAGACAGCCTGTTAAAAAAATAGGACTTGAACTAATCCATTTCTATAAAACTTAAATTGTACCTAAATTGTTCTAAGTCTTTCACTCAAAGATGTCACACACACCAGACCACGTGACATCAATCGGCACCGGAAATGACTCGCATCAAGTATATAAACAGGAAATAGGTAAGCGTCTGCACACAGACATTCAAGTCCATGAGTCTTCAGCCGTGTCCATCCTCCTTTGGTATTGTGAGTACTCCTGGTTCGCTCGAACCTTGTCTATATACTTTCTGTGTGTGTGTCAGAACACGGATTCCTTGGTGGGAATCTCTACTCCTCTGTAGGAGTGTTCTCATATCAAATTGCGTGGTTTACCAGCTCCTTCATGTCTGTTCACGTTTGGGCTCTTCCACTATGCTACACTCTGTCATTTGTGTCTATCGCGTGACAAAAAATCTGTGAGCTGCCTTTTTATCAGACCACGCATCCATAGCCCAACATGGATCTACTGCAGTGCACTTATCTGACTGTCAGTAGGACTGAAATAGCCCTGCTGATTGCTGTTCTTGATAGAGAAGTGCTCTTGTGTTTATGACTGAAAGATTAGCTGAAAGGTCTCACTAATGAGAATATAAAAGCAAAACAAACAGGATAAAATCAGAAAACCTTGGGCTTGATACTGATAACAGCTTAGATGAGTTTCGTAACATGTCTTTATCATTTGATGATGGACAGACACACACACACACACAGGACACTGGCTTGTGTAACACTGTATCTGAAAGGACATTGGCTTCAGTTATACTTCTACATCTAAGATTGAACCTTAAATCTAAAAACAAACCACAAACAAT
Organism: Bryconaethiops microstoma; assembly: GCA_037577275.1. Classification (NCBI taxonomy): domain Eukaryota; kingdom Metazoa; phylum Chordata; class Actinopteri; order Characiformes; family Alestidae; genus Bryconaethiops; species Bryconaethiops microstoma. Next base: position 8,292 of record JBBJLS010072401.1, read on the forward strand.
TACAAACAAGTACATAAAATAAGCCTGCCCAGTTTTTTCCAAAACAGGTTTGAAGACCAGCAGAATGTCTCCACTTCCTCAGAATCTTTAGTATTCCTCTCAATATTCCTTATTTGGTCCTCACAAAGAGATAAGAACAAAGCCACACACACACACACGCACGCACGCACACAAGCACGCACGCACGCATGCACGCACATACACATATATACACACACCTTCCTGTTTTGTAGGGTATTTCCATTGACATCTGATGTACTGTAACTAAATTATGCTCTGCCGACACACAACCGCCTTCCAAAGTTTTAACATCAGCACCCCCCAAAAAATCCTTCTACTAATCACACCTGCACACATGCCCAACCACAGGCCCATATTTTTTAGCCTTATTTCCTCACTTCAATTAATGAACTAATTTAGTTTCCTAAACTCTGGTTTTATAAAACCATGCAATCACACTTAACATTGTCTCATGGAAGTGCATCTAGTTCCAATTCCAAAAGATTGATTGATATCCCCTTCAGTGTGTGTATACATTTTAGATCAATTGATCAGGAACTACGTATTGATGAATTAAAATAGATTATTTTACCTACAAAGATCCATTCTTTGAATGTTGGCACCTCACATGGTGAACTGTTAGAGAGTCAGACAAAACTGGCAGAAAGTGTGGACAGACAGTGTGGAGGAGAAATCAGCTGCTGGATTGGAAGTGATAGTTTGAGTGTAAGTCAGTTAGTTGCTGTTATTAGTGATTTATTAACAAAAATCTGTGTCTGAATACTTGTTTTGGTGTTGTTAGTTAGCCAAGCTGCTAGCAAGCTCTGTTAGCCAATTTAAGGCTGTATCTTAACTCTTCATGATGAAGAAAGTGTCTGAAGAACAGCAAAATGTGGTGGTTTGACAGGTTAACTTAACAAGTGAGTTTCATGATGAACAGAGATTTTTTTCTGATTCTACTGGATAGTTTATCTACGTGCAAGCACACCCACCCAACCCACCGCCAACCCCTTGTGCTCCACGTTTTCGATTGTGCACAGTGGGTGAAAAATATATTTATTTTTGAGCCTTTACTTGACTAATCCTCAAAAAAATAAGTGCACTGCTGCTAAAATATACAAAAGGATGCCCTCATTTGGAGCTTCTGTGTGTTTTTGTGTTGACAATGGAAGCTCCATATGTCATAAGATCCTTGGTTTGTGGTCATCTGTTGTATAGAACCAGAGATCTCAAACTTAAGTTATGATATTTATCGTTTTTGGAACGTTTTTAACATCAATTTTTAAAAACGCTGTTAATAACTAAATATATTTTTATTACTGATCATAAAGAAGCAGAGAAGCCCAATCATATGTGTGTCTGCCTGTGTGTGTGTGCCCGTTTGTGTTTGGGTAAGGGAGGGGCTGTGTGTAAACTAGGTTGGCTAGGTTTTGCTGAAAAAAAGCATATGAGATATTTATCCATTACACACAGTTTAAGGCTTTATATATTAGAAAAGAAAAAGTAATGCAGAAATGGGGAAAAAGTCCTCTAAGGGCTTTTATGCTTTAGTTTGAGAGTGAGAGCTGGTTTCACTGAATGGCAGCTTTTTCTCTGTGCCATTTCATGTCACATTCATGCGCCTAAAGAGACATATCATCTCATGAAGTTATTTGATACTTTCTTGAATTGTTTCTCCTTTTTTTAACTGGATGTTTTTCTGCTTTCTACTAAACATCTGCACATATATTTGCATGTAGCCCAGTGCACTCAATCCAGACCTACTTCTCAATATTTGGGACATATATGCTGATTGATTAAATGGTTTGTTACGAAGCAGCATATGAAACTTCTTATTCAGCTGTTGTGCTTTCCAAACTCACAGAATCGACCACAGAATCAAAAGTAAGGCTGATTGCATGATTAGCTGAGGCCCTCTGATTCATAGGACAGGCACCAAAAGTTCTTCGAGCTCCGCAGGGTGTCAGGCCTGGGGACTGTGACGGTGGGTGGCCGCTAGAGGCCACCATTGTTTAAGTGTGTATTTTGGTTGTGGAGGCCTTTATTTTGAAGTAATATTGAGTTATTAGTCACAGCTGAGTTGAGTTTATGTTGAGTGATCCTGTTTGGTTATTGGTTCT
>JBBJLS010072402.1:0-10410 GCA_037577275.1 Bryconaethiops microstoma
ATATATATATATATATATATATATATATATACACACACACACACACACACACACACACACACACACACACATATATACATGCAGAGGATGTGTCTTTACTATTATAAGTGCAACTGAAGACCCTGCCATACAGAGAGGCAACACCAGAGTGTGGCATGATATGGTGTGACTTTGCTTGTACAACAGTGCATATTTGAGAGCTCTGGTGAAAATATATGTAGCAGTCATCCATCTAATGCCTCTGTCACTAATCTGACATGTCAAAAAAACACAGCTACAGACATAAGGTGCTGCCACACAGTAGATGCTGGATCATGACTCACTCAGTCTTCCCTTGTTTTAGGTGTTATGATTTTAAAACAGGTGAGTTGATGAGGAATGGTAGGAAACCACTGACAGAGTCCCATTTGGTTTGTTTGTCCTCTGTGTGACTCATCTCTAATGTGTCATTTTGAGTTATGATCACAGATCTAATACAGAAGAGAAAAGCCAGCAGTTGTGTGTGTACACTGGCCCAGAGTGGACCAATATAGCCACAGCACAGTTACAGTAGAGTTACTAAAGCAGGCTGTGGTCTGTTGGAAAGCACTGACAGTAATTAGTCCCGTGAACATTCAGATTTCCATTCTTAGTTATCTTTTATTTTCAAAAACATGAAACAAAAGGCATGAGGGCCAAAAAAGAATTCCAAAGCGAAAGGAGAAAAGGAGACAAAGACCAGAATGACAACACAATAAACGAAAAACCCATAAACCAACCAAACCAAACGTCCTTTCTCCACACTGGCAGCTGAAACAAATGATACTCTAACACAAACCCGGTGTGCTCAGGAATTATATAAGCGAAACCCTGACAGCCTCTAGCGGCCGCCCATAGTCACTGTCCCCAGACCTGACAGAAATGTAATTTAAAAAAGGGAAGACCTTTTCAGACGGCCTCTCAAATGAACATCTTAAATATATCTTATTATATAAAAATACAATACTGACAGCTATAATACTGACAGCTTAATGTGTCACAAAAAGACTGTCGATGACGTTACTGACAAAACATTTGTTCGCAGTTTACTTAAAAAAGATAAATGCAATGTATTTCCTACATACAGTCTTACTTTGAATGCTGGACTGGGGTATATTTTAGAAAAGCTCTTTATTTTATGGTTAGTGGTGTTGCAACTGATGTTTTGGTTTTTTTTTTAACCTTTATTACACATCATTATCTGCTTACCTTTCCTTCTATGTATGCTCCCCACTGCAATAGCAGAATGATCCATGCCGAACATAGTTAGATGAGTTTGAAAATGCTGGAGTGTTCCTTTAATAAGAAAAGATACATTTTATACTGCTCATGTTGCTACATACGTGACACAGACAGGCCTAAATAACATTAGTTCCACTTCCTGAAGGTTGATTTACAACGCTGTTTTAAATATCATTCCAGCTTACAAAATGTATCTCAAAATAGTTGCCCAGTGTCTGTAGGAAATCATGTGCATTCTCTCAGGAAATACATTGCAGCTCCTGTATCAACACTGCAGACAATGTAAAGCCAATTAGCAAAATCAAATTAGTCACAAGGAATCCAGGGATCCAGCAGAGAGATTACGCAAGTGTCTGTATTCCGTGGTGCTGATAAATAATCTGCAATGAGCGGCCTGTAAAACATGCTGTTGGCTTTCTATGTGCTCCAGTCTAACACACAACAGTGTATTCAAAGTGAACTGGTTTTATATCTTGTGTGTCATCAGTATTGTGTCTAAAAAGCAAAGGCCTTGTGTCTTGATGAACTACCCAATTTATTTCCAAGGAAACACAGAAATTAAAGAATGCACTTTAAAAACACATTATTCCAGAGTTGTGATATTAAGTGTTTTTCTAAAAACTAACCTTAAGTGAAACCTAACCTGTAAAAACAACAGGAAGTAATAGACAGCTGGTCTCTCTGCTTGAGCCTTCCCACACACACCCCCAACAGGTCTAAGCTCGCTGCTGCTTCTACAACATATTGAACTAAGGTGTGTAATATCTGGTAGATGTAAAAATTTAAAAAAGTGGCTCTGGAAAATGTTCCTCCTTGACATTCAACAGGTTCAGGACATTGATTATTATCAGTGAACCCCAATCACTCCAGCAGGCTAGACGAAGCCTTCTGTCAGACCTGTGACTTTGGTATATGGACGCAAATGACATTCTCCCCTAACCGGATTTTGCGCCGTTGTTTTAATAAATGCAAATGATAAGCGACATGATAAGTGGCAGAAGGAATAGTGGCAGCGAGCTGGCAGATGAGATAGGGCAGGGTACAGTTTTTCTCCATGCTGTGTAAGTCGCCAGCCCATAAGGGTTATCTTGTCAGACAGTTGCACTGGAGCTTCCATTCATATTGAGAGTAATCCATCAGACAGGAGAGTGTCAGGAGCCCTGCTGTTTAATTCAGTCTGCCTGCTGCAGAGCCTCTCTCTCTCTCTCTCTCCCTCTCTCCCTTTAATTCTCTCTCTCCCTCTCTGTCTCTATCTCCCCTTCCCTCTCTCTCTGTCTCTCTCAGAGAAGCAGGGACAGCTAAGGTTCTCATTGGCATTCTAAAACATTTCCCTACTCACTCTGTCTTATCACTCTCACTGCACAAACAGTCAAAGTCACAAACAGCATTACTGCCACATCTCATGTTACTGCTGAATTATAATTACACCTGCATCCTCATATATCAGAACATCTCCATGATTTGGCCATGCATGAATCACACCATAGCGATCTCCAGCTGATTGCCACTGTGAGGCTATAAGCCGTGGGCCCTGGATTCGCCGAGATCTGACACGGCATTCGGAGCGCATAGCGATGAGTCACATTTGGGCTGTTTTCTAGTTCACCAAAGGATTTGTCGGAAAATCTGAAAAGCTTCATCTCATTGTCCGTGGTTTAATGGGGAGGGATTAGCTGAGGTTAAACAGATTTTTGAGCTCTACGTAGAGAGTTAGAGTTCTTCTAGGTTCTGTGATTTTCAAAGCCAGGCCAAATATAGCGGAAAAATAGAGCATTGATACAGATGTTTACCACAGTGCCAGGTCATTGCTTTCTATTGTCGACATCTAGATAAATCCCTGATGAGGACATTTATCCCTTGAAAGGCTAGAGTTTATTATTGCACTATTGCTACACTATTTAACTGTAATTACAATACAAGATCAGAATAAATAAATAGCTGTATTGGATACCAGTTCACTTTCTGTACATAGGATGGAAACTGTTCTTTCGTTCTGCAAGTCAAGATTGCATATGCAAAACTAGACTGTTGACTATTTAATGTATAGCAGCATGTGAAGACATTATTATCATTCATTTATCTGACTGTCTTTAAATCTGTTACATTATTAAAAATGGACTTTCATCCAGACACTATGGGTCAGCTTTACATGAGTAAATTTGATATGTATTTTGGACATGTGGACACAAAGTTAACCTCTGTAAACTGATGGTTTTAAGGGTCCCCTCGCCTTCAGTCAGGGAGATGAATGCGCAGTGTCTTCGTATCGGCCCAAACGAGCTTCATTCTCATGTAGGCGTTCCCGCCGGCTCCACACAGGGCCTGGAGATGACTCATGGCAGGCTTCCATCACCCCACACTACGGGCCCAGATAGGCACCAGGAGAAATCTTCAATCTGTACTCAGCTGCGAGCGAGAGGCAAGATGAAAAGGTTTCAAAAAGCAGCCAGGGCAGTTTTCAGCCACGGCCATTATCTCCCCGGCCAGCTCTCGTCAGCTCTCGCTCAGTAAAAGCCAGCGGGCTGCATCCAGCTACCCCTGCTGAATGGAAGCAGGAAGAAGGCAATGACCCACTTCAGTTATAGATCACATGGTGGGCTTTCAAACACAGTGCATGTGAACAAGCCATTGTATGACAAAAGAAGTGTTCTACTGAAAGCTATGGAGTTTAACTTGGTAGTTCATCCAACGGTGCTGGCTGAACTAGTAAAAGTGCATAGAAAGTCAGGTTCCGCAGTAGAAAAGTGGGAGTCAACAGTCGAATGTCTTTTTCATGATGTACAAACACGTTCAGTTCAGCTTCTATTTAAATAATTGTGGGAGGGCTTCATTAATTTACATGTTTAATGCTGACACAGTACAGGGATTTGCTGAAATTGCACAAATTTGTCATCCTGGAGGGATTGATCCATAGATGGGCTGCAGTCTCTAACAACACCAGTAAATTATAAGGGTTTTCTAGTTTCTGATACAAAGACCAGTAATGTAATTAGAAATAAGGGATTTTACTACTGTTTTACTAATTCAGCTTCTGTTGACATGGTAAATTTGTGTGTTAAGTTATTGAGTAGATCAATAGCAAAGATTCTAAATTCAAACTTTTGAATGTTTCTTGGCCTTCTCCTGTAAATTCATACTGTTTTAGAAATGCTAAATGTTCATACAACAGCGGTGATGTGTTTCTTAAGTGTGCCACAAGAGTTGCCACATTTTCCATTCTCATGCACTGCACCGGATATCCCACTGTTATCCAACTCGCTGTTATCTAAGTCAGAGCACCAAACACCTGGCCTGCATTGTGTCAGTATCACATTGTACCTGAGTGTCATTTTCATATGCAGATATTCTAACAGACAGGAATTTTGTTTTCACATATATTTCTTTTATGTGTAAACTGTATGTATGAAATATGAATATGCAAAACAAAACATAACGCAATGCATCACATTGATTGCAAGACAACTGTTTCACAGTTCAGTATAATAATAACTAACAAATATTAATAATAACAATAATAATATTAAGAAGAAAGCATTAATAATAATGATTGTTGTGCTAAATAATCTTAAGTGGTAACAGTAACAACAAAAATAATAATACATCCAAGGCAACTGAGAGTCGTTTCTGTGTGGAGTTTGCATGTTCTGTCCGTGTCTGTATAGGCTTCCACCAGGTGCTCCAGTATCTTCCCACAGTGCAAAAACATGTACAACAGGGAATCTGGAGATGCTACATTTCCCCCCAGCCACATGCGAGTGTGAGTATGTGTGAATGTGTTTGTGTGTCTGCCCTGTGACGGACTGGTGATCTGTCCTGGTGTTTCTTTGCCTTCCATCCTGTGACTTAAGTGATAGCAGCGATAATACAGCTAGTAACAAAATAGACAGTTGTTGTTCAAAAGCCGTTTTTAAATATCAGCTGCAGAAACCTGTCGCTTAAACATACAGTATGAAGAGTTTCCTCTCAGTATATTGGAGATAATCCTGCCTTGGGGTCACCATGGCAACTCAAGACAGGTTTTAGTATAAGAACTCGAAAATCACAAAAAAAGAACACACACTGCGGGGGACTGTGGGCACGGTGTGCTTTTACACGCAGCATATGCTCCGCTGAGCAAAAACAGCACAATGTCTGAAGTTATAAATACTCTGTCTTCTGAGTGCTTCACTAACTTGATGGCATACGTCAAGGACACTGCAGTAAAGGAGGCCAGTGGTGAAGGCCAAGCAATGAAAACATCCTGATCTCACTGGAGTGATGATACATAGCTCAGATTAGAGTACTGTGACTAATAGTCCTCACACACACACACACACACAAGCCCTTTACTGAATGAGCAACTTTACAGTTTAGTAATGTAAAATTACAGCAAATAAATTCCTTTATGACTCATAATTAGCATCACTGAGTCGGACGTCAGACCTCTGAGATGCTCTTTGTGTCGTAGACTTTTAAAATGATTCATGTTTAAGATTTTATTAATTAGAATTATTCAGATGATATTTTAATTATTTTTTGTATTTGAAATCACAAACTTTCTTTAAAAGCATGTAAAACAACTGCCTTAATTGCTCGCACAGAATTAGTAACTGTCAGTCACTTGAAAACAACACCAGTTGCCCTTTATATTATGTGGATCTTTCATGATAAATGGTCAAATAGAAATGTTCCATAATTTACCTTCATTACACATTAAAAATGATTCAATGCTGATATGAAACATTAAGAATGATTTTCTGCAGCTGTCAATGCAGAATCTTGAATATCTGAAATTAAAACAAACTGTTTATTACATATGAAATAAACGATCCACTCATTTTGAAGGAGCTTACATTTATTCAACTTACATCACAATAATGCACTCTCAATTAAAAAAAGTCAATGTCAATCAGTACTTTCAAGAACAAAAACAATTTGAATTAAGAGGTATATCAACCATCACCAGCAGAAAAGATCATGAATTAAACCTGAAGTATTCAGTCAAGTTCAGAGGCTAATGACTGTCTCCAAGGCTGAGATTAATAATGGCCATCTTGGAGATTAAAGCTGCCTTTAGATGGGCAGTGCTGGCTGAATCTAAAGACTTTCATTATATTACTGACTGTACCAGTCACACTGACGTAAACAGCATGGAGTGTTAACAGAAAGATCTTTGAAAACTGAAAAGAGCACATGCATCTGTCTTACATGGATAATGAAGTGAATGAGTGGAGCTAATGAATACAGCATTACATGCCTCTCGATGTAGTACTACAGTACAAAAAGTAGAAGTAGCAACACAATAATCTTTCATATGTGGCCTTTTTATTCTAACAACCTAAATAGCCAGGTGACACCTGCATTTCTATTGCAATGTCTACCCATGTCAATAGTTATGAGGAAAGGGGGGGGATACCATTACATTATACATGACTTTGGTTCATGTACATGTTATGACTTAACTCCTCAAAATGTTGGTTCTTTTAAACACATGCTGCCTTGTTACTGAACAGATATGTGCTGACCTCTAGTGTTACACACATGTATGCACATACTGTAGTTGACACGTAGTGGTCAACATAAACAGCCACTAGAAACATAAATGAGGAAAAGGCACACAATCTAAACAGTTATATTAATCAAAAATACCTAAGCAACAAGCTAAAACCCCACTAGTGTTATAAAAGAAGTATTGCACCATACCCAAATGAACTCCAAAATGAATGTTAAAAGATGACGAGCAACCCCAGAACCAAGTTATTAATCATTGTGAAACTTATGTTCCTGATCTAGCCAGAGCTTAGAGGTCTGACAAATAATGCTTAAACACTTAAACAGTAAAATAAGTAATAAACAAATCAATCTTCCAGCAAATAATCAACACATGTAACACACCAAGCGCACCATATAAAACACATACAACTAAACATGCACCCAATGCAAAGTTCAGGTTTTGTCTGTCAAACAGACTGACTACTTAAAAAAAAGGGAAATGAAGAAAATCCCGTTTACTCAATGTGACCGTTAACAGACACAGGCAGGACAACTAATAAAACCAAACCGCCACTGCAGCAAAGGCATTACCACACATGAAGTGTTGCAAACCTTTAAGCATTAAAGAGACCTTGACTTTTTCATGCTTCAGTTAATGGAGGATAGTAGACTGGCATAGAGGATTCACACACTGTGAAGCCTGAGCGGCCATAGAGGACAAACGGCAGAATTTCGTTGTCACTGATCTGAAGCTCATCCCCAGTCTTCTCACAGTCGGTCAACTGAAACTGCTTATCAACACATATCTCTATCTGGCCTAGGGTCTGGAACACGCCGCCCTGAAAAACATACATAAGAAAAGCACACTGAAGAAATATTCACAACAAGGAGGATTTTTAATACCCTTTACTTCAAAACACTCAACAGAAATAACAGTAGCAATAACACTAAAGCCAACAACACAGCAATCACAGCAAGACAGTAACACGTAGACCGAGACAGCAGTACTGGACAGCATTATAGTTACACCTCCGAACACCACTAAGTGGCAACATGCGACCATATAATAGCACTACAGGACAGTGATGGGGGATAAGATGAAAACTGAGTGTATGTATAAGAGTATGTATCAATGTGAATCCTGCAACTTTCAAAGCCTAACATTATTTTTTGGGAGCTGTACTACTTGTCAAATAAGATAATTACAGTATCTTAATACACTACATCACAATATTCAGGGATACAAGCACCAAATATCTTATGTTTGTTTTTGTTTAGATAGAACAAAAATTGTGGCAAAAACACATATCTGTTGTCTGAACGACTGTGCAAAAAGATGTTTTTACCAAATTGTATAAGGTACTTGCTTTCAGCTTTATATTAATTTTCATTTCACAAATTTCTCAGTGCATCATGTTGAATCAGCCTGCAATCAGGTGTTATAAGAACTGCAACATAGGAACTTGCGAAAGTGTGCAAACTGCCACATGTGGCTATATTTGCACACTCATATGTATGAGTGTTACATGTGTTCCTATTCATTTTTCAACCAGCGTTTGCCTCGTCCATTGGTAAATCTACTGAGAACTAAACAAATTGGAAATGTATTGCTCATGATTTCAAAGGTTTTGGTTAAAATATGAAAATGAAAAGGACTCTGAAAACTGTTTTACAGACATTAAAATGCCAATTATGGCTTTATTTTTGGCAAAACTGGATGCTCACAATATAAAACATACATTTTGATGACTCACCTAGCTTTATCAGCACATATAACAGAACAGCACATTTGGTTGCCACCAGAGGGTCAGGTGGTCAGACTTTTTTTGCATGGTCTAAGCAACGTGTTTGAAGTGTTTAAAAAGATTTCTGACGTAAGCCATTGTACGAAAAATTTTATACAGCAGTTACATTGTTTTGGACAGAACCAATTCAGATTCTTACCTTCTCTGGAAGAACGCACTGGATTTTTGGTTTCACTCCATAAACGTTTGTGATGCTTTCTTCCAAATCTCCCAGCTTAGCAAAAACATAGCAACATCACATGGTATGTAATCAAAGCCACAAGTCAGTAACTTGTGGTCACAATCACAAGACATCCAGTGGTACTATATGGTCACCTGACTAACATGAACAATGAGTCACAGTTCTTTACATAGTCAGCTGATTTGTTTTTGCGCTGTATGTTCCTCAGTTCTGATGATCATACAAAAAACCACTTCCACACAGTCTATGGCTAAGTGACAGGTTCTGTTGGAGTGTTTTCTTAAAAGCATCAAAGCACTAAGGTCAGGATAAAATGGGAGAGAAAAAGTTCCCTGAGAGTCCAACAGTTAACAATTCTAACCATCAGTATGGTCTTCAAAATAAACAAGCTTTTGGAAAACTGGGACACCGTTGGCTGCTTAAAATGTACACAGTTCAGCTCATGCTGCTGAGCCATTGTGCTAAGAATGGTTTCAATGCCTACCTTTTGAATTATTTAAAATACGAATATCAATTGAGAACAGACCACATTGCATTTCTGGTCAAAGTTCAAACTAAATTATTTATAAGTTCCACTTTGTATTCATCTGCATGAGGAAACAGTCCCATCCACATTATAATTACAGCAGTCAGAAGGAGCCTGTCTAACTCACCTTATAGTAATTTTCAGAGGGTATGATCTGGCTCTTCTTCAGAACTCTAAAATTAGAAAAAATTGTTTTGAGGACTTCAGAAAGCACGCAAGCACAGCATAACAACCACTGACCTGGTTTCTGTTCACAGTGCTTGTGAAAAGACTAAATTCAAATCATGGGGTGTGGCAACAAGCGCTAAAAAATTCTCACACTATGAATTTCTGACTTTTTGTGGTAATTCTCTGTCTGAGAATTTAGATTTAGATTTTTAGAAATGAATTTAAATGTACTAAAGCTCAAAGCTGGCCCTTTAGTGCTACACATATTCACCTACCCACTCAAGTCCAGCTTGTGGTAAAGCTCGAGGGCTTTGCTGAAGTATTTGTGTTGACTGTTTAAATCTTCGTCTCTGGCGGCACACGTTCCATGCTTCTGCCACTCGTGTTTCCTGAATAACACAAAAAAGGCCTTTAATGCTTAACTGAAAACTTGTGGTTGTCAAGATATCTGCAAAGTATGTGTGTATGTGTTATATTTTACAATGTTATACATTATCTAGTATATAATGTATGTGTTATTATTAGGGCTGGGAAAGTTAATGCGTTATCGCATTAACGCATTATTTACTTAACGCCGACAATTATTTTATCGTGTGTTAATGCAGGTTTTTAAAAATCCTTTTATTTTGAAAGTTCGGTGCTTTAACCAAAGTAATGCAAGCGTTGAGCTATTTAATATGGACAAAAGTAATGGGATGACCGCAAAAACCAGCTGTCACGTACAGCGCTCCCATTACTTTTGTCCACCAAATGTGACTTTAATAACACTGTATTCAGATACATAGACTTTCATATGGAGTTGGTCCCTCTTTGCAGCTGCTATAATGGTTCTGCCCCTCATGCTCTGAGGGTAACTTGTTTTTCAATAACAAGCTAGATAAAACGTGAATGCCCTGAAGTGGCAAATAGCTTTGGTTTTATATTTGATTACATTAATGTTTAAGTTGAGATTTACAGAAATATTTGAACTGCAGCTGTGTAACTGTGTTAAAGGGAAC
>JBBJLS010072403.1:0-10410 GCA_037577275.1 Bryconaethiops microstoma
ACGGCAATACTAATTTATTAAAATATATATATATATATATATATATATATATATATATATATTTTACCTCCATAAGCTTCATGCCAGGCTTGACGATCTTGGCCACCGCAGCTGCGGTCGGAGAGAGATTAGTCAGCTCCTCTTCAGTGAGAGCTGGAACTCCTATTCAGAAACATGAAAGACTGATTTACCCTCAACACAACCTTATCTGATAAATCAGAGGTTTAGCTTAAGCTTCGATTAGAGCTGCACAGTATGGACAAAATGTCATATTTTATACTGCTCAGTACTGTAGTTGCAATATGTATTGCATTACACTGAAAACGCTTCAGTCAACTTTTCATGTGATGTGGTTAAATATCATCATCATTTTTGATCAAAATCACTTTTATTGGATCATGTAAACACTTTAATTCATCAAAACATCCACTCACGTGACTGGACACCCAAACAACATCTGTGATCATCAGGACACTAAATCAGTGACCGTGTAGAGACTGAATTGTATATTGGATTTTATTACATTATGAGAATTAGGAAAGTAGACAGTGTGCGAACAATGAACAAACTCTGTATAATGCAGCTCTATTCACAACGCAAACCAGATGAGATGCTCCACCTCTCCGTTTGAATTCTGTGAGTCGCGCGTTGGAGTTCTCCAGCTCCTTCTCCAGATTCCTGATCTTGTCCTGCAGCTCGGCCTCCACTTTCCCCCGGGAGCCCTCCACATCAGACAGCTTCTTTTCAGTGACTTTGTTAGCTGTTGAAAAGAGACAGAAGTTTAAATAAATAAATAAAAAAATTCACCCTTTCTTTTATTTGACTTCCAGTCAAAATGGATATAAATTACTAATTTTATTTATAGTTAACAAAAAATTACTCTAATTTCTCAACATGTTTTAGTACTTAAGTGTATCCACCCTTTTGCCCTCCTTTCATTTTAGAAGACTTGTAGAGGCATTCACGGATCTTTCTCCAGGCTTCCTGCAAACACCTTCAAAGTCGGCTTCGTTTTCTGCTTCTCACAACCGTATTACTCTCGATTACGAATTTACACTCATCAGCCCATAAAACCTACTTTCAACTCAGTCTGGCACTATATGAAGCTTCTTGAACAGCTACACACCCCTATAAAACCCAGTGTTGACTCATCTTCTCAAAGTGGAAGAATGGGCAGAAAGATTTGATTCCAGATCTGAAACTAGAGTGGAGCTTAATCTTCTCCTCAAAGATTTGCTGTTTATCTGAGTTAGACAGTTCTGGTGGTCTACCAGGTCTTCGAAAGTTGTTAGGGGTCTTAAATTTTTTAAAATCATTTTTTCATTAAAAAAGAATTTCATTTCTTTCTTTCCTCCTTCATATGCGAATTAATGATCTACCTGATCTCCTCAGAATTCACAATTCTTTAGCCATTTTAGAGGCAAATGAGTGAGAAACGTGTGACAGAAAGTGAAAGTGAATGTCAGTGAGAGCTACTCATCCGGCCTGGATGGGTTTAAGATTGGACGAACGAAAGAGTTCAAGTGTCAGTAAGGGGCGCTTAAGTAGAGAGGACAAAACATACTGGCTGTTTTGATATACACAAAAGGGTGTTAAGACATTTACACAGTAATGTGTATCTATTGTTAAGTTCACCATCACTCACGAGGCTCAAACCACTGTTATAAAACAAATGGCTCCTACTCAACTCTATTACTAAAACTACAAACTAAACATATCGATAGTTTCGCTGAATGAAGAGTGATTTTGTTGCTTGTCCTATTGTTAATAAAATACACGCAAATCATTTATTGCATCTGATAACAATAAACTTAATTATTTTGCATTTTCTCATGCTTTATGAAAGCAATACGTCAATCAAAACAGTAATCATGGTTTTATCTGACCACTGTGGGTTATTGCATTACTGAACATCAGTCAAGTGTTCTATTCTTGACTGATCCAGCAGGTCGTACCTTCTCCAGCATCCTTCAGCAGTTTGTTGAGCTCCTCCACCGCTCGGCTGAGTTCGGTGTTTTTGGCCTCCAAGTCTGCAGCCGCACTCTAAGGAGAGCAGACAGCAGAATAAGGGAGTGTGTAAGACATAAAACATAACACACACATCCACACTCAGCCTGATGGACTGAATTCACAAACAACTGACCTTGTACAAGTTGCAGAGTCTGAGGTTAGCACTCAGCTCGTTGCGGTATTTTTCCTCCATGGCAGTGCGCTGGTCCTTCTCCTAGGGTGAGAATGAAGTGATACCATTTAAAATGTTCATTCTGGTGCAGATGGTTTGAGCGAAGCACTTAAAATTCATAGTGACCGACCTCTTTCAGTTTGGTTAGGAGGTCCTCAATCTTCTTCTGCTGGGTGTTACTGGTGTTCTTGAGAGCGTTGACCTCATTCTGAAGTCTGGTTACCTGGAAGTTTTAAGTTTTTAGTTAAAAATGCGAGTCACTAGCCACTTCTGATGATGTGAGTGGAGAAGCACAATAATACAGTAATTTGCTCAATATAAGAAAAAATGGACAGTATATGAGCAGATTTTCAAACTGATATTTAAGGATGTATTAATCGAAATCTATTATGGCATGTTATAAAAATGTAGTTTAATACCTTAGACATTGTTTTGTAATGGTTTTATAAAGGTTTTGGCCCAAAACATATAATCAAAAAACGTATTAAATGGAAAATTAGCACTTTTTTTGTTTAAGCACCTTAAAATAACAAACATGCAGGTTCACTTATAAGTTTGGATAGTAAATAAAATTGGAATACTTGTGTTGTACACATCACCACCTCTTGTTTCTAACACATTTGATAAAAAAATAATCAATTTTCTCAACAGTGAACCATTTCACACCAAATTTAATTGGAATAATTTTGTTGCCAACCACAGAATTATGCAGAAATCTGTAAATTTACTCTTCAATTCTAATATTTCCCACATGGGTCTTAAATTCTGATTGTGCTGCCATAGTGGTTAGTGGTAAAAAATTGGTGTAGCTCTTGTACCTCATCATTTTTGCTCTCCAGAGAACTTTTAAGCTCCAAGATCTCTTTGCCTTTCTCCCTGGACACTGTGAGCAGTTCGTCCGTCTTGTTCTTCAGTTCCGAACTGAGCCACACGTTCTGGTTCTGGAGAAGCTCTTTTTCCTGCTCCATTCGTTTCTCACGAAGCTGTTTAAGAAGAACAGTGTCCATTCAACCCAGTGCCCCATTAAACAATCAATCCAGCCTGAAATAAACTTTACATGCTTTAACATTTTAATCAATACAACAAAAACGCTTCAATTTCATCACTGACCAGGCAAACTGGTCTCATTTATTCAACACTGATTAACTTTACATACCAGCTTAAAATATCTACGTAATATTACATATATCGTTATATAACTTTATACTGGCTTTCTGCATGGTGTTTTTTGTGAAATACTTTTCTCACCAGAGCAGTTACTAATTGCAAATACAATGACTTTACCTTGATGGAGAGCTCAGATGACTGTAGCTCGTCGAGTTTGAGCTGAAGTGCGTTCTTAGCTGTGCTGGTTTCTGCCAGTTTGTCACTGACGCTTTTAAGGTCCTCTGGAGAAAAGCCAAACACTCACATTTCAGAAAATGATCGGGAGAATATATGATGCAGATAAAAACCGGAAGATCTCTTACCGCTAAGACTTTCCACCTCTTGTGATTTCTTCTCCAGCATGCGCGACAGCTCTCTGTTTTCTGCCTCAATCTCATATTTGGCTTTTGAAGGTTTGCTCTGAAAAAGACATTTTCATTAAATTGGTCACATTATCATCACTGTTTTCTAGAACTGATACCGGAACAAGATTGATTTTTCCAAATTATTAATTTTGTTTTCACCTTTTTACTGGGGTGCTTCACGGTCAGAATTTTTAAAAAAAGTATTTTTTATTCACACACTTAGCAAATATTTTAAAATACATATTAACATACAATACAATATTGTATGGCTTATATCAATTACATGCTATAATTAATGTATGCTATTCATCCTTTTGATAGGAATGCACGAACTCTGCAGAAGTAAATGTTGCTCACATTAAAAATGCTCAGTAAATTTAAACTCACCTGCTCTGATGATGCCGCATCCTCTTCAGTATCGTGCAATTTCTTGAGCTCTTCAGCTAATAACCGGACAGTGATGTTTCATTAATAAATTAGTGGGACTGAAAAATTTTAATATACAGCCAAAGAGACTGAACTAGCGCAAGCAGGAATGGGCCCAACATTTAACCCTCAGGATGATAAAACCATAAAGAATTCAAAATTTCTATCTAACAATCATTGTCATTAAGAGTGGTTTTGGTGTGAAATGCCACCATTCTAGAGAAGATCACAAAATCAGAATTACTTAAACTGGAGGCAATGTTTTCAGATTTAACACTATTTTATCATCAGCATCAGGGTTTGATACTAAGTAAAATCTGCAAAAAATAAATAATACTAAATAAAATATTTGTGCTGGAGTCCTGACCTCTGGTTCCATTCACTACCACTGTAAGGAAACACAGTAAAAGTCTCTACAATGAACTATTTTAACTGACACTGAATGACTGTTTACATCTAAACCACTGAATTATCAAGAAAACTTGAATCATTGGTGGAAGTCCTCATTAAGCTCAAAGCATTTGACTGTTAGGAAACTACTCGGCACCACTGTGTCCAAATGATGAAACGTGCATTCTAAATCTCTCCTTTGTATATACGTTTGCTGGCCGCTCCTGTCTGACAGTTTCTGAATCATGCATCATCTTCAATAATCTTTTCTTTCCAAAATGTGTTTGAGTGTTTTTAATCCCTCAGATGGTCAGTAAACCTCAGGAGTTAGGCCTCGTCCACACAGACGTTCAAAATAAACGCGCTCTGAACGCCATGCGCGTTTTTGTTGTGTTTTGTAGCCGCACTTGTTCGACTTGCGTGAGACGATCGTCCGACGCTGTTTAACTCCAGCCTGCAGACCAAGGTGTAGTTTCATGCGAGGGCAGTAATTGTGTCCAGAGTGTTTACATGTGGTTTGTCTCCTTGGGTAGTTTTGAATTAAAAACATGGATCCCTACTCTTTGTCCAAACTAAGTATTGACGTTCTTGTTTTAACAATCCTTCAGATATGGCATTATCATTATTAATAATAATAATAATATTAACAACAGTAATAATATTTGTATTATGAATAACAATAGTAATACACAATAATATATATATATATATATATATTATAAAAACAGATTTAAATCTCTATATTTATTATAATAATTATTCTTTATTATAGTGGAGAGAGTGACGAATTTCCGGTACCTGGGTGTTTACATCACTCAGAACCTGTCACGGACCGGTCACATGCCCGTCAGCATCTTTTCTTCCTGAGAGAAGAACTTTTACACCTGCACCATCGAAAGCATCCTGACGGGAAACATCTGCACCTGGTTTGGGAACAGCACCAAGCAGGACAGACGAGCTCTTCGAGGAGTGGTGCGCTCGGCCGAACGCATCATTCGCTCTGAGCTTCCTGACCTACAGTCCATCTCCACCAAGCGCTGCCAAACTCGAGCCAGGAAGATTATGAAAGATCTCTGTCATCCTGACAAGGGACTCATCTCTCTGTTGAGGTCAGGGAAGCACTTCCGCTCCCTTAAAGCCAAAACAGAGAGAATGGAGAGGAGCTTCTCCCTACTCGGGCCCTGAACCAGGTGCAGATCCGGACTCTGTAATTATCTCCAGTATGATTATGCAGCTGCACTTTAACGTGCAACATCTGGAACTGTGACTCATTCATATTATATTCATATCCACATTAATACTCCATCCCATTAAGTCCTTATATGTACCTCATACATTCATGTCACATCTGCAATTTATTATCCATAGCTGCTATTACTGTGTCAACACAATCAGTCTCGTTGGTAATGCACCTGCACTTTATCCATAAGTCATACTGTTTTTATGGTCGGGTGTTGCAAAAAGCAATTCACTGCATGTCGTACCATGTATGATGGTGTATGTGACAAAAACTGAATCTGAATAATAGCAACAACAATAATAACAATAAAAAACACACATCCTCCAGCGGGATAGCGCCCCATCCAGAGTGAGTCCCTGCCTCGCGTCTGTAGACCCCGGGTTAGGCACCGGGTACCCGCGACCCTAGTAAGGATTAAACGCTTGAATGCAGCGTTTATTTGCTGTGTCCCGAAAGCGCAGTCGACCGAGTGCAGGTGCTGAACGCCCGTGTGGCTTTGATTTGCTCCAATGAGAAAAACGGTCGACATTCAGGCCGCGCTCACCTGACGCCACGAACGCCAGACGTCTGTGTGGACGAGACCAGTAACTTCTTACAGTCTAATGAGCTGAATTACTGAATTTCAAACTGGAAGTTACAGACTTACCAAGCCGACTGTTCTCCTCTTTGACAGCCTGGAACTCTTTACTGCAAGACACCAGCTGTTCCTGGGTCTCGCTCAGTTTCTTCTCAACATTGAAGAACTGTTGCTCTGTACAAAGACACAAAAACATTAAACACGTGACACATACTTTGTACTGACTATTAAAATCAAGACATGTTGAACACATTCAGCCAACATATGACAAAGTAAAACCTAGGGCTGGCCCAAATACCATTTTAGAAGTTTCAAATATTCATTGGTATGTATTCACAAGTACTCAAACACTTAGTCTTAAAATCAATCTTTAAAAATTACATTTATTGTTTACAATGAACAATTATTATAGCGGAGAGATTCCGGTACCTGGGTGTTCACATCGCTCAGAACCTCTCATGGACCTGTCACACTAACAGCAGTTATTACTGAACTGATTACAGCAGTTCAAAAATATATAAGTAGGGGGCAACAATACATCAAATGTGAGTTGAAGCACTGCTCGAACGCAGTATGTTGTTGTAGAAGCTATAATTGTGGCCTCTTGATAAAAAAGTGTCATGTAACGAATTAAGACTCACTTCTAATGCTTGGAGGAACACCATGTTCCAGCAGGAGCTTCATCCAGAAGCAAAACTGAAAATGTTAGAATGCATTAACGCTGCATAAACACAGATAGCAGCACCATTTGTTCAGGAGATTCTCCAGATTTCAGTACTGAGTCAGGAACTGGTACCAATCTATTTAGTACCGGCTCTCAATATCCTTACCTAGTGATGGGCAGTGGGATCCTGTTTCTTGCAAAAGCTGACTTTCCCAAGCCGCTTAAGATAGATAAATGCCTGTTTAAAAAACACTGACCTGATCTTGCTGCTGCTATTACTTGCACAACCATTATTAATTGCTCTCTACTCCGTTATCTGCTTTTTTTTTTTTTTTTTTTTGCTTGTGTTGTTCTTGCTCTCTGTGTTTTGTATTGTCTGCACTTACACTACAAGGACAAAAGTATTGGGACGACTGGCCATTCCACAAACAGGGACTTTAATGACATTGCATTTAAATTTCCAGACTTTAATATGGAGTTGGTCCCCCTTTGCAGCTCTAACAGCTTCCACTCTTCTTGGAAGGCTTTCCTCAAGATTTTGGAGTTTCTGTGGGAATCTGTGTCCATTCGTTCTGTAGAGCATTTATGAGGTCAGACACTGATGTTGGATGAGAAGGTCTGGATCACAATCTCCATTACAGTTCATCCCAAAGGTGCTGGATAGGGTTGAGGTCAGGGCTCTGTGTGGATCAGTCAAGTTCTTCCACACTGAACTCATCCAGCCACATCTTTATGGAGCTGCTTTGTGCTCTGGGGCACAGTCATGCTGGAACAGAAAAGGTTCTCCCCCAAAGCATGGCGTTGTCCAAAATGTATTGGTCTGCTGAAGCACCAAGATTGTTCACTGGAATTAAGGGGTCTAACCCCAAATCCGAATTAAGTATTGTGTCCCAATACTTTTGTCCATATAGTGTATTTAGTCTTTACATCTTTTGCTCTTTGTGCTGCTCAGTGGCCCTGGAGGAAAATAAACTTATTTAACTTGACTTTAAAGTACCTTTAAAGACGTTTTTTGGCTTTATTTGTAAAGTCCTCACCAGCTAGCCATTTAGCATGTTAGCTACCGACCTGCTGTTTACAGGTATTTAAGCAGTTAAGGATCTTCAGTTTTATATAATAAAATTCTGTGACGACTTTAAAATAGGTTTGAGGTGGTCTGTGTGTTTGGAGAGTTTAATTTTAAAGTTAAACCAGAGTGAGAAAGTCCCTCAGCTCCTCCTCTCCTCCTCAGTCCCTCAGACTCACCGCAGTCCGTCCTGTACCTCTGGTGGCTGGTTCTCAGGGTCTCCAGCTCGGTCTGCTGGTCCGAGAGGATCTTCTCCAGCCGGTTCTGGAGCGCTTTGGGCAGCTTACTGAGCTCTGCTCTCTCCAGAGCCTGCTGCAGGAGAGCCGCCATCTCTGAACGCAGCACGGATTCAGAGGGAGAGGAAGACGGGAGGAGGCGCTCCACTCTGCTACGGAGCCCAATCTGCCCTCACTCACTTCCCCTTGAGCACCGAGGGTCTACACCTGTAGAGGGAGCTAGAGGGGGTAGCAGTGCTAACTCAGTTAAACATGTGCTCTTACCTTAACATTTATGAAAATACCAGCTGCGTTTTCTTTTTTTTGTTTGTTTGTTTGGTTGGTTAGTTGGTTTTTAGTTGTTTGTTTATTTGTTTATGAGGGAAGTGAGTGAGGGTAGATGGGTGAAGAAAGTGGGTGAGGGTAGTTGGTGAGGGGTTGGTGGTAAGGCGTAGGTGGGTGAGGGGTAGGCGGTGAGGGGTAAGTGGTGAGGGGTAAGTGGTGAGGGGTAGGTGGTGAGGGTAGTTGATGAGGGGTAAGTGGGTGAGGGCTAAGTGGTGAGGTGTAGTTAGTGAGGGTAAGTGGTGGTTGTAGGTGTTAAGGGGTAAGTAGTGGGGGGTATGTGGTAAGTGGTAGGTGGTGAGGGCTAGGTGGTGGGGGGTATGTGGTGAGGGGTAAGTAGTGAGGGGTAGGTGGTGAGGGGTAAGTAGTGAGGGGTAGGTGGTGAGGGGTAAGTAGTGGGGGTAGTTGAGTGAGAGTGAAAGTAGTTGTGAAACTGAACGTACCCCATCCAAAGACGTCACTCTTCTGAGACGGTGCGTTTCTTCTGTCCAATCAGATCTCTCGTTTTGAGTGACGTGTCTTCAGTGCCACAGTGTGTCAGCTGGAGCTACAGGAGTGGAGAGCTGTGAGTTTAAAACACGTTTATTTTTAATTGATTGTAAACTGCTGCATAAATACCGTCCTGTTAAAGTGTCCGTTCTGCTCCTCTGGATCTCTTCTCAACCCGCCGTGCTTCGGCTTTGACTGTGAACACGCTTTAGTCCTATGGTCTCATGTTACCTACACATGTTCTTTACAGAGCTTTCTCCTTTAAATGCATCACTTTTTGGAATTTTTGAGTGCATGAAGAAGAAAGATGACAAATTATTAGTTGAAAAAAATATATATTTTTATGCTTATGACCAGTTTAGTAGTCATAAATGTAAAGTTAGAAATTCTAGGCCTCTTTTTCGTTTTCAAGATTGACTTTTCAGAATATTTGGTTAGTGTTAAGTTTTCTAAAACTAAAAAGGCTATTACTGCATTTATACAAATCAGTTAATACAGAGAGGTAACTTGTACTTGTGATGCTTCTTTGCTGTTCTGTAATCTGTATCTGTTGTTCTGTGCAATAATAATAATAATAATAATTATTATTATTATTATTATTATTATTATTATTATTATTATTATGATTACAAAAGCTGTGAATTTTATACATGTTTTAGATTTTTTTTTCTCTACTACAACCAGACATATTAAACATGCTTTAAATGTGTGAAAAAGTTACTTTTCCTTTAATTATCACTTATTTCTCCTTTCTCAGGCAGGGGGGTTTCAAGACTTTTGCACAGAGCTGTATGTTAGTCCTGCACTCCTCAGACCTTAGACTTGCTGTTGTGTCTAAATGAACAGCCTGTTGACAGCAGGTAGTCCAGCTGTGTATTATGTTGAGGTACTGATGTTAGTTTTATGTGCAGGACTCAGGATGGGCAGAGGCTACACTGTGGAGGAGTCGGTGGAGCAGTATCTCACCAGCCTCTCAGCTGCAGCTGGATCATGTGTGACTGGGCTTTTAATCGGTCAGGTGAGGGAATTGAGGTATTTTAGAGGTTTGTAACGCTACACACATTTTGAGGTTCAATACAAATTCAGGTTCTGAGATCACAATTTGTTTAGATTTTTGGTGTTTTAAGTGTTAAAACCCTTTGAACCATAGATTTACTGGTGTTCTCATCCTCAAAATATGCTCAGCAACCTTCAGCATCCTCCTCCCAACACACTCAGCATCCTCCTCCCGACACACTCAGTCTCTCCTCAGCATCCTCCTCCCAACACACTCAGTCTCTCCTCAACATCCTCCTCCCAACACACTCA
>JBBJLS010072404.1:0-10410 GCA_037577275.1 Bryconaethiops microstoma
CTGAAACCAAACCTGTGTTCTTCTAACCAGCTCACAAAATATCAACTCCTTTTTAGAAAAAAGGAAATCTTGATACTGAATCTTGATGCTTTCTTGTTCGTTTGAGTTTATTCTAATGTTCACTTGTGTTTTCACTGGCATAAAGAAACCCACTGCAGATTCAAACAATTTCCATAGGTGCCTAAAACTTTTGCAAGGTACTATATACACACACACACATTATATATATATATATATACACACACACATCAGAATCAGAATCAGAATTGCGTTTATTGGTCAAGAATGTGAGCGAACACATACAAGGAATTTGATTCCGGTCAATGATATCTCTTAACTATAGCGGTATAATGATGTGTGTAAAGATACAATGAACAATGTACTAAACAATATAATGTACAATAATATACAATCTACAACATGAATACGCAATATAGATTTATTTATATATATATATACATATATATAAATCTATATTGCGTATTCATGTTGTAGATTGTATATATATGTTTACACTATATATATATATATATATATATATACACAAAGCCCAGGCGTTGTCAAAGGAGACAACCGGGCCTGAGTTCATTTCACCCTGCTGAGGCACTCTAGAGCTTCAGGGGAAGAGACAAAATGTACACGGCTTCTACAAGACACACACAAACACACACACCACTCTATTTCTGTCCTGACATCTGGTACATAAACATGTATCATCTACAAGTGTGCAAGTAGGCCTGTCCTCATGCAGAAAGAAAGACACTGTTTCATTACTAACACTCAAATGAGGGACAGACCCACATGTCACACCCAAACAGAGCCATACATACAGTGTTACTGTGTCTAACGGTGATAGTTTTGAGTGATAGTTTTGACAGCGTTACCAGACTGACAGTATATCTGACTTTTTTCTATAATGTTTAGCATATGTATAGCTGAATTTCAATCATCTAATGCATTTCTGTGCAATTACCATTCTTCTGACACTGATTCACTTGTAACTGCTCCACCAACAAATGCATTCTTGCGCTGAAGCTACAGTTGCATATCGTACACTAACAAAATTCTAATTCTCTTGGAAATATCACAGTACTTCCAGTATCTGTGACGTTCCCAGTCAGCAGCCGCTAGAGGCGGCTATTGTTTCAGTTTTATGTGTGAGACCCTTATTTTGAAACATTCTATTCACTGCCTTAAACTGTCTGTTTTGTATTTAAAGTGCCTTTGTTAAACACCTGAGGTCAGTCCACCCTCACGCATAACCCCCCCCCACCCTGCCTGTCCTTCATGTTCCACGCGTGGAAAAGCTCAGACTGTACACTGTGATGTGTTTCACTGCCACTGATTTGAACATAAATGCGCTGTAACTTCATTGCCATTAAACCGTGTGCAAGGTAGCTACTTCAACAGCTAGCTACAGTCCAGCTCCGGACAGTATTATTGCATTTTAAATTGGTAACTCAGTGGTATGTATCTAATCTAAACTCCAACCTAAATTAATAAGGCTATAATAATGGAATGGAATGTTCTCCAGCATTTAAAGCTTGTCCAACTTAGCAACAGTTGCTAAGAGCACAGAGTGTCTCTTGTTCACTGTTCGATTTTTCAGCCTTTCTGAGGAAAAATGGCCAATACATCATATTCTCAAAAAATACTGAATAAGTACTGAACCAAACCATTAGGTACCTGAGAAGAAAAATACACGTTTGTTGTAGATTCACTGAAACAAACAGGCCTAAAGAATCAGTTTGGCAAACTGAATCAAAATTCATCACAGAGACTGATGTTTATGTTTTCATATGTGGCAAGTGATTTGTTCCTATTGGGCAGAATGTTTAAAAAGACCTTCTAATAGTATTGAATAATCTGCATAAAATGAAAAACACTGCATAAAATTGTATTCAAATAGGAGAACAACCTGGACCTCAACTGAACCATCTTTGTCTGAAAGTAAACCTCTTTGTCCTTAATGACCTAAAATAATTATTGGTCATGATGAAAAGCTGCAATAAGGGGCTCCATTATAATAGGGATTAAGTTAATCTGGTGGTGGCATTAGGATCTGCCTCCTTGTCTTCTACTCGCTGCTCATTCTGGCTCTGCTTTGCTTAATTAACGATTTCAGCCAAGGAAGGAAAGGCACACTTGGACTGGGATGAACAAGCTGGCTGAAAAAGACTTGTCATCTTAAAACCCCCACAGTACTAATAAAGATCATAACTCTAAGCCACAAATGTAATCATTTTAATACAGTTACTGCTACCGAAAAGAAAGAAAGGCCACCTTTCTGATCATAGAGCGCTATTAGATGCTGTTAAGTCTATTGTTGCATATTCAAAAACTATTTCCTTACTCTCACAACCACATAACTTACACACACTTTCATAGCATTAGGAACCATATAACTAATAATGTTACTGAATAAACCACATAAAATGATAAAGTGTGTCAAACAAAAGTATCATAAATGCAGGCTATATATAAAAACATAATTTTGCCTATAATTGTACCCCGGTCAAATGACATGTTTTGTTGATTTTCTGAGTGAAAATAAGTTAACACATCTGCTACCGAGAACAGACTTTAATATGACATTTTTCTACAAACTAATGTGATTTGTTGAGTTAAACATATTGGAAAAAATACAGTTTAAAAAGTGCTCGATTTTTGAAAATGGCCGCATTTTCCAAAATGTTAATTTCAGCAAATAAACTGTAATTCAGCATTAAAACGTGTGATAGTGTTACTTGAGTACCCAAACGTATACATAAATTTTGCAGTATGATAAATCATAAGATGTTCTGCATCAAACAAGAGCACACAATAGCACTGGAAGTCTAAAAACAATGAAAGAAGTGAGAGGTGAAGGAGAAAGTATAGCATCGCTGTCTAAAGAAAATGTCTCTTCAAAATGGTAACTTGGCTCAACACACAGAAATCAAACAAAATGTGCTGTGTTTTCCAGATCATTTTGGACAATAGCCATTGCTCCATTCATCATGAATTGTTCTCACAGTTTCAGGAATGGCTGATGTTTTCAAATGGTGTAAACAATGGAGTTACAAGGTACATATTGATATGACAAGTGACACAATATGATCCACACTTTTCCCAGCCTTACCTGGACAATTACTCCCGTCACCATCCCTCCACTCATGGGTTTCCCCAACAGAGCTGATCAAGCCCAGCCCTCAGAGTAACGTCCAGATACCAAAGAATAAAGGGACGGAAGGAGAGAGGAAGAGGGTGGACAGATCGGTAATAAGGGGAGACCATACAGTCGCCAGTGGATTACTGGGCTAGAGGTATTAGCACGCTTTGATATCACACACACACACACGCACACACACACACACACACACACACACACACACACACACACACACACAGATGCTCACAGAAAAAAATCGCTTAGAGGATTATGTGGCTAGAAATAGTGAAGTCTTCTCAACTGACCCAGAATCAGCCCTTAGAAGGAGCTACAGCACACACACACACACACACACACACACACACACACACACACACACACACACACACATACACAATCACAGTGTGCATGGGATGTCCCAAAAATCCCCTACACAGAATTTCAGAGCAGATGCAATATGTGTGTATGTGTGTTTGTGTGTGTATGTGTGTGTGTGCAGGGGGTAGTAAATCTCCTCTTAAGCCTCCTTGAGGTGAAGCAGCAGTAGAGCTGTAGTCTGTGAGCATTACAGTGTAGCACAGTCATCGAGTACCAGCCCAGTCCCAAATACTCTGAAACACACAACAATGTTCCAGCACTGGATTCAGATTCCTCGACAGATTAAACTCAGACTAACCTGCTCATCAAATATGATAAACCCACGCTTAAGGATTTACGCTGTTTATGTCGCCTTAAATCTTATCTGTCCTTCATACGCAAAAGAGATTTAATGAAAGCTACAATTTCCATCCACAGTGTTGCCTGTGCTGTCACATGACAAAAACAATTCTGATCACAAGGAAAAAAAAAAGAAAAAGAGAGAGAGCGAGAAAGGAAGAGAGAAAGAGAAAGACAGAGAGAGAGAGAGAAAGAGAAAGAGAGAGAGAGAGAAAGAGAGAGAGAGATAGAAAGATACAGATAGGCATAACAGGCCATAAATATCAGCACACTAAGAAAGAATACAAAGAAACACTGGGCTGTTCCTATTATGTGGTAAACCTTCCAAATCGGACCTACACAATACAAATGTGTGTGTTTGTGTGTGTTTGTGTGTGTGTGTGTGTGTGTGTGTGTGTGTGTGTGTGTGTGTGTGTGTGCGCGCACGCGCTTTCAATTGTTTGCTGTAAGAAAAACAGGTTGCTGTGTTGTTTCAGTAACAGTAAAGCCGAGGCTACCCTCAAACCAGTTTCACTGATAAAGCCACTGTACTCAATACTAACAGATCTCATGTAAAGGTTACAATGAGTCACTGCGCTGCAGGCATCTGATATCATAGGCTGGGAGTTCATCAACAACAAGAGTCAATGTAAAAACGCTGAGAGGCAAAGCAATAGAAACACTAGATACAGATTGCATATTCAATTCATCATTTTGCAAACCGGGCATCCAATCAATAACATGATGGGAAAGAGTGTGTGCTTTCGAGCAGAGCGTGGACTTACGCAACCCAGCTGAAGTCATACTGTGCAGTGTCATTCTGGGATATGCATTGTTTGTGCCAGATGAAACTATTTGATAGAGAAAGGTATGCACCAAGCATGGATTTGCACACATTGCAAGACACCACCACAGAATATCCATACCAGAGACACTAGAGCAGAGACTTTCAGTTCTGGCCCAGCACGTTTTAATGATTTCACTGCGCAAACACACCTGATTCTGTAAAGTGCCAGAGTTAGTGGAGTGATTCAGAGTAGGGAAATCACCAAACTGTTCTGGACCCCAGAAACAACATTGTTCCAGCTCGTATTGAACCTCCGCTGCTCAAAAGAAGAGGAAGACATGCATCAAGGCTCTTTTCAGTTTTGGCCCCCCAGTGGTGGAACGAACTCCCTCTTGCAATCAGATCTGCAGACTCCCTCACAGTCTTCAAGACCCACCTCTTCAAGGAGCACCTTGGTGACTAACCAGTATTCTCGTTTACCTCTTATACATCATTTTCTTTATATTTAAAAAAGCTGGCAGTAACTTGGTAAAAAGCAGGTGTTGATTTTAGTATAGCTTTAAAGGTATGAACAACAGACATAGACTACTTAGGAACTGATGTACGTCGCTCTGGATAAGAGCGCCTGCTAAATGCCATAAACGTAAACATAAATCTAAAGCCTGGATTCAATACCCTTGTATACTAGGAACTGAAAGACTTCAACTGAGAAGAAGGCAAGTATTGCTTAAAGATTCATTAATGATTAACTTTTTGTTCAGATAGTATTTTTGTTAATATTATTAAGTTAATATTATTAAGTTGTGATTGGTGAATTATGATCATTTCCAAACATATGACAGTATCTGATATCAAATTTAATGTTGCATTCATTTAATTAAAAGTTAGTTAAGTTAATGAAGCTACTTGGATGAACTGTGTAGACCAGCAGCGATATCAGGTTGGATCAGATAAAGAAAAAAATGAATTTGATCCAAGCCTGTAACAAACCTAGGAAACCCTCACATTGTATCACGTTAAGCTGTTATTTGTGTATTGCTTCCTGCGTCACATACTTTATAATGCCATAACTGCGATAACATGCTGTGCAATGAAGTATACAGTACAAAAATACATAAAACACATTACAACACATAAAATACATTTACATATGCAAATAATGCCCTGTAACTGCCTGAGGGATGAAGGAATGTTTGGTTTTTATTTGTCTTGTACTGGGGTAGCCTGAATTTACACCCTGAAGGAAAAACAGCAAGCTTTAAGTGAACAGGTGGTTCATACTGCCCAGTACGGACTGTGTTCGATGCTCCATGCTAAAAGAACGTCTTACAGGTCCTGCTTTGATGGGGATGTTTTCTTCCATTTTATTCCCTCAAAATGCATCCAAGGGAACTTTTAACAGTACTGTAAACATTAATCAGACATAACCTACAGCACATTTTTAGAAATGATAGTTACTATTGGCCATGGGTCCTGTCTGTGTGGAGTTTGCATTTTATCCCCATGTCTGCATGGGCTTCTGCTGGGTGCTCCAGTTTCCCCCCACTGTCCAAAGACTTGAATTTTAGGTGAACTAGAGATGCTAAATTATCTTTAAATGTACATGTGCGTCTGAATGTGTGTGTCTGTGTATCTGCCCTATGAAGGACTGGTGACTAGTCCAGGATGCTTTACCTTTGACTGATGGGACAGGCTCAGCACAGCCTGCAACCCCGGTGATGGACAAGTGGTTCAAATGATTAGTTTTTTATGTATTGTTACCACCAATGACTATTTAATATCAGCTTTAACACAAAAATGTAAGTAGTGAGGCCTTCAATCCTTAAGACAGTAAAATAATAATAACATTAATGTACTCTACAGTCTCGTACAAACAATCTGATTCTTCAAGTAGGACAACACTGTCTTACGCAGATATAACTATATCATTTTAAAGTGAGCACTTGTTCGAGGCAAAATGTGCTTAGCAAGAAGAGATGAATCAATAAAACCTTTTAAACATTTATCTTATAAGAGCATTCCGACAAAAGGAAGCACCTGGAATGTATTTAATTAAGTATGTCAAACCGCAGCCTGATCTTGTCAATAGAAGTTTATTTTATACCATTTAGAGTGACTGGGAGGACAGCCAGTTCATTAAATGCAGGTGTGTTGCAACCATTGAAATTGCATGTTTGATCATTAACGATGCAGAAGACATCTGTTTATAGGGTTCAAGAGAGCCCAACTGGCATCACTTTTCTGGGTGGGTATGATGGCAGTCTCCACACCCACAACCATCCCAGTCCCCCAATCCCTCCGCACAATGCTATATGTGTTCATAAGTGACGTGACAGACTTGACAGTTCTCCTCTGAGGGTGTGGAGATGTCCCCTCATGATGAGTTGCAGCAGGTTGAATAGATGAAGTGGCTGAAGTCATGTGTCTCTCCCAGCTTGGAAGCATTGTTCTAACTTGGAAGCATCTTATAAGACCAAGCTGGAGGGTGAGATTTGGCCACAGGGAAAGGAAAGCAATAAGGTAGAAAACAGAAAAGAGAAAGAAATTGTGTTCACTAATTGCACGCCAACATTTCAGCTCTAACCAACACAAGCTACTAGAAAAAAAACACAATCACAAATCCACAATATGAAGCAGAAAACAACAAAACAGGAAAAGAAATTGTGTGAATTAGTCATTGTTTGTTTTACCTCAGGTCTAATCTTAGGACGGACCCACATTAGGGTGCACAAGCATCCATTAAGTTTACTAAAATGAACATTTACAGAGGACCTACACTCATAAGCATACACATTAAGTAGCTTAGACATCTCGTTCTAGAAAAAAGACATGTATTGGTATAGGACAGTTACTTATGTGAAGGTCCTTTACAAACAAAACAGCTCTAAAGAATCATCCATTGAAAGGATCTTTGGGGAGTTAAAAGCAGTTCTTTCATGGCATTGCTTCAATGAACCTGTCTTGGCACTTTTTTCTGTTTAAGAGTGAAGATTTGCTTGTAGTCAAATGTCCAGTTCAGCAGTGTTTCCGAAAATGATGCGTGACAACTTGTCAAGATCAAGGAAGATCTATCAAACCTTCCTGTCCTCAGACACTGACATTTGTGACAGTGCTGTCTATACTAAAAAGAAATAATAAAAGTAAATATCAGAGAGAGAGGGTGAAAGATCATGTTGAAATTTACAAAAGTTAAATACACATGTGCGAAATTATACAAACACTAAGTTACATATAATTAATAGTACTACACTGTATGGGTACATTTCTATATTTTAAATTATCAATGATTATCAGTGGCCAAAAATAAACACATTTTGTTTCTTCTCTAAAGGCCATTGCATTTTCATTGAAACTCTCCAGGGAGCACATGTATTGACAAGCCTTCATAAGAAAACATGTCAGGGCCTCTTCCATTCCAAAGGTTAGACGTATCACCATACGTTTTCATCCCTGCAAATTAGCATTAGGTTTTCATAAATATTAACATATCTGTGTTACAGCAGTCACCTGAGTGACATTTGCTCAAGTGGCTCAAGTTCATTTGCCATTCCAGTTGTCAGACAAAAGTAGCACCCCACGGGTCCCCTAACTTAAATGAATAATGTATCAGTCTATGAGTGGGGGGTGTAGCAAATTATTCGAGATTGCCCAGGGCTCTGGAAAGGGGAAGCAGCAAGGCAGGGCTCTTTTTTTGGGGTGATTTTATTTTCTTTTTTTTTCAATTTTGCTAAACTCTTAGTTTCACACAATTTTTCCTCCATCCCCACTTTATACAGCACAAGCAAAGAAAAGCTGAAAAACCAACTCTAGTCAAAAAATCTCCAAATGCCTGGATAACAGTGTTATGTGACCATATAAAGATGTCTTCAGTGTTTGAAATTACATACTGAGGTTAAAGATCAAGTGACTAAGAAGTGCAGGGCACATTTGACCCAAATGTCCACGATACTGCTAGGAACCTCTGACACTAGGGAACCCAGAAATGTCAAGGAGGAAAAGCTTTTGTGGTATGTTTTAGTAAATTTCATTAAAGCAATATGGCAAAGTTGAATGCGAGTGGACCGGACTGTGGAGTCATTGTGTGGGCTGAAGAAAACAATGCGAGAAGACAGTCCCAGGCCTCCAGAAGCAGAAAAGACTCACAGTGATGTACCCTCAGCATTTGGAAGAACACTGCCAGGACCTCAACAAAGCTTTTAAAATGAGAAATGACAATATGCCCAATGTTTCAGCCTTCTGTCATTTCCAGGAAGAGAGGCCAGACCTCAACTCAATGAGTCTTTATTTTGCAGTGAATGGACACCACACCACACTCACACACGCACACACACATATATTCAACAGATTTCTTGTTCCTCTGGAACCTTCTCGTCATGCCTCTCACATTCTCACCCTGTCTCTACCCTATCACAAACAAACAGAAGCAAAACACAAAATATACTACTGATAAGCAGAGGATCATATTTAAGCAATCTTAAAAGCTCTAAATAGTGGACCTACAGGAGATACCAAGATTCTTCAACTGTCTGACATTTTAGAAACATCCCTAGGGACACAGAGTCTACCTAGGATAAGATAAACCTTTATTACTCCCAGAAGTCTCACAATTGTTAAGGCAGAAAGTGGACCGTACAAAGGTAAGAGCAGCAAAAACAATAGAATAAAATAAAATAAACACAACAGTGCAGTATAAAAAGTACACTAGACAAAAATACAATATAAATACATTTGTGTGTATGCAAAAATATATGTATGAATATATAAACCTAAATTCACTGTTTAAATTCACAGTCACTGTAAAGCCTTGAACATCAGAATAGTCCATCAGTAAATCCGAAATCCCTTTATATGCCATATCACGTTCCACCACAAACTGCTTAGTAATAAAGTGAATTCTAAATTACAATTTAGACTGCATTTCAGGCTAATTTGAACATTTTTCCTCCTAATCTGGGATCCCACCGTATACATACTTCAAGCTATCTCAAGTCCACATGGTCATTAATCACAATTAGACAACAATACGCCACGCTGACAAGCCTATTGTTTGCTAGGGTGACGTATGTTCTGTGCCGTATGAGCTAAAATACTGCATCCCGTGTTCCATATTATGTTACCATTAACATTAATTGACATGTGAACAGTACATGTATTATCCAACATCAGGCATTAATTTAGGGTTGTTCAATATGTTGCTTATTAATTGTTATCACAATACTGGAATTTGCCATATCACAGAATACTTTAATAAATATTGCATCAATGCTTTAATAGAGCCCTCAAACCTTTCAGCCAGACTGCGGCCAAAATGGGTCTCTATTTGCATTTTAGGGCACTATTACATACAACAGCCTATTTTTCCTTAGCTTCTGAATCATTAAATGGAATTCCAGAGTGATTTTGAGGGTGCTGCAAACTCACACAATGCACTCGCAATTTCTAGCACACACTGCACATTGATTACATCAGCTGAAAATACACTTACCCAAATGTTTTTGTACACAATCTGAGTTTTCTACAGTTGCATGTTACTCACTTAATATTTACTAAAATGTACTCAATATTGTCTGTTAACAATTACATTTACAGTATGTTCACTGAGTACTGAGTACTTTATTAGACAGAAAATGCCATGTTTTTATTCATCACTACTAATGTATAAAAAGCCAAATGTGGATGTGGATCCCCAGACAACTGTTAGGGTGGTGGTGGCCTAGTGGTAGGATACTTGCCTCTGGACCAAGAGGTCATGGGTTCGAATCCTACCTCCAGCACA